>PVJX010004821.1:0-90714 GCA_004027295.1 Dolichotis patagonum
TAAAATAAAATAAAATAAAATAAAATAAAATAAAATAAAATAAAATAAAATAAAATAAAATAAAATAAAATAAAATAAAATAAAATAAAATAAAATAAAATAAAATAAAATAAAATAAAATAAAATAAAATAAAATAAAATAAAATAAAATAAAATAAAATAAAATAAAATAAAATAAAATAAAATAAAATAAAATAATAAAATAACATAAAATAAAATTTTAAGCCTTGAAAAATACTTCCATCTTTTGAATTGCTTTTCAATAAAATAAATTATCTTTTGTTTGGAATCACTAGCACCTAGCCCTGATTACCTGAGCTGTTAAAACCAACGTTGGATTTTTTTAAAGTATTGTTGCGCTGTAATTCACAAACATTACAGTTCATCAATTTACCTTGTCTAATTTTTAAATTTCAGTGTAATTACAGAATTGTGCAGCCTTCACTATGGTGAACTTTAGAATTATCTTCATTCAAAAAAGAATCCTCACACGCTATGCAGTGATTCCTCACTTGCTTCCAGTTTCCTTAGTCCTAAACTGATGGTCTGTCTGTCTGGATTTGCCTATAATGGAGCCACGTATAGCCTTTGTGAAAGGCTAATTTTACTTAGAATAATGTTTTCAAGAGTCATCTAAATTGTAGTATGCATCAGTACTTCTCCCTTCCCTCTTGTGTCTTCTTTCTTCACTTCTTTCCAGTGCTGACAAGGGAACGCTGGGCCTGTGTGTGCTAGGCAGGCTCTGTGCTACAACTGAAGTTAGCTACACTCCAGCACCTCTTTATTTTTTGATGGTGCCCTGTGACACATTGGTTTTCTGTTTGAGACAAGGTTTTGCGATGCAGTTGAGGCTGGCCTTTAACTCACTTTGTATTCCATGCTGGCCTTGGACTCGAAGCAATCCTATTAATCAGCCTGTTGAGTGCTGGGATTACAGGTGTGTGCCATCATGCTCAGCTGGCACATGAGTTTTGAATTTAGATAAGATGACTATCTGTTATGATGTTTTTGCATTTCGGTGTTATGGCTAAGAAGGTATTGTCTAATTCAGACCATAAAAATTTATTCCTGTGCTTTCCTCTGAGATTTTCAATTTCTACATTTATCACCCATTTTTAGTTAATTTTTAATTGTCTGGTGAGGTCCAGCATCCTTATTGTGCATGTGGATATCTAGTTATCCTGGCACCATCTATTGAGAAAGCTATTTTCCCAGTAAATTGTGTTGGTATCTTTATTGAAAATCAGCTGATCATAAAGCTAAAGATTTGTAAATTCCAGTTCTCTTCAGTAGAACTGTATGGCTGCCCTATTTTCAGTAGCACATTGTCTTTATTATTATATCTTTGTAATTAAGTTTTGAACTCAAGAAGTATGCCCTATTTTCAGTAGCACATTGTCTTTATTATTATATCTTTGTAGTTAAGTTTTGAACTCAAGAAGTATAAGTCCTGTAAGTATTCTTTTTTAAGATTTTGACTGTTCAGAATCCTTCAGTTTCCATGTGGGCTTTAAGATCATTTTGTTTATTTTTACAGAGTTGTAGCTGGGATTTTGATAGTCATTGCCTTGAATCTCTTGCTTAATTTGAAGGAGTACTGCTTTCTTAACAGTATTACATCTTCCAAGAATGTGAGATGTCTTTACTCATTTAGGTAATTTACTTTCTTTCAGAAATGCTTCTTAGGGTTCAAGTTACAAGCTTTATACTTCTTTCATTAGGTTTATTCTTAAGACTTAAATTTCTATGGATAGATGGATGGATTTATTTTATATATTTAGAGAGGGGGTCTCACCATGTAGTTCAGGCTAGCCTCAAACAGCGATCCTCCTGCCTCAGCTTCCTGAGTGCTGGGATTACAGGTGTGTACCACCACACCTGACTTTCGGATGCTATTATAAATGGAATTTTTTCTTTTAATTCCATTTGTAGCTTGGAGCAGTATGTATTATTTTGATATCCTTGTATCAAACTAATGTAAATCTTCCTTTTGACTCTTATAAGCACTGAATTTTGCATACCGCAGGGTGAGAATACACCTTGCCTCTTCTGCCATAACATAATGGTTTTCTCACTGAGCTCCAGAGCCATTTGTGCATGTCCACTTTGCAGGATTCCTTCTCTCTCCTATCCCACAGAATTTAGTAATTGTTATATTTGGAGGGCAAATTCTCATTGTGTTTGTGTGGCTTTTTTAAAAAATAGTTTCAGAATAGTAACATTTCATGAAACATGTTTGGGAGATAAAAAAAAAAAAAACACCCCTCTTGAAGGATGTCTGATCATTCTACTACAAGATCAGATATATGTGAGGTACCTGTTGAAAGGCCTGGCTTAGCCAGCAGTTTTTTTATTGTTCTAACCCTTGAATGGTGTACTTCCATAAGGGTTTTTTGTCTTATCTATTCTTTTTCTTTAGGAACTTGAAGTAAATACAAATGTAAGAAAACTTTTGGTTTCAGCTTATGGGAAAAGTTTTATTTTTCCTTCCGTGTTTTTCTTGCTTCTGTATACTTTTGTTTGATAATACCACATCCACATTCTTATCTTTCTGTCTCGCCCCACTGATAATTTGCATCTAAACAATGCTGTTACCTCTAAATTAACTTTTCCTCCAGATTCCTCATTTCCAGTTAGCCTTGGTCATTGGTATAAATTTTAAGCACTGTGTTTATTATATCATTCCATCCCTTCAGTACCCATTATTAAAGTAGAATGGGGATGCTATACCTTGAAATTCAGGGCCTTTTCCAGTGGTCTTTCTCTTTTTTAACCTCGTATCTTATTCCTCAGTATCAGTGCATTTCTTGAGCAAATTGGTATATTCTGCCTGTTGGCCATTCCTAACACCAACTTTAAACTTGATCATCTTCCGTGTTTTATTCTCCATCTAAAAAATCTGCTGTATTCAACAGAATGTTAGATACTTTTAAAAGATCAAGGTAAAGTCGTCCTGCCTCTTTAGAGCCTTCCTTACTCATCATGGTCATTTTATTGCTTATACCAATGGCAATAATCACTTGCTTCCTGGAGACTCATCACCCTGGTATGCAGAAAGCAAACAAACAAACAAAAAAAACAGGTGGCTTGTTAGTTGGCAGGTTGGCACCCACTACAATTGATGCTCTGCATATCTAAATGTATCTTCTGTGCTAACTGAAGATAACATGGTGAGAAAATGTGCTTAGTAGTTGTTGAAATATGCCACAGCAGTAGTAATTGATTAAAATGTAATTGATAAAATTGAAATGTTTTCTTATTTATCTAGAATTTCAGTGCCTAGAAGAAACAGATTTAACTTACATTAAATGAGTAGTGGAGGATTTTTGGTCCATTTGAGCATTTTGGAATATCATTTGAGCATTTTGAGACTTAAATCTAATGTTAATGATTATTCCTTCAGTTTCATGTTATTTAGTAGTTTTATAAACTTATTCGTAACTAACATTTTACTTATTTGACCAGTATTCTGTCCCTTTAAATTTCCTCTATAAATTTAATTTATAAATTAAATAGCCGTATTTATAAATAAATTTATAAATTGAAGAGCCGTAGTTGACTAAGAGTTAAAAGGAAGGATTATAGAACAGAACCCTTAACCCTGTAACCTGAAATGACCCAAAGCTATCTTGAATGAGGTGCTTTTTCTGACCACCACTAGGTGGCACTGCTGGCCTGGAAGGACTTAATTTCTACCTAGAGACAGAGAGGGATGGGAGGTGTTGAAGCTGCCTGCTGTTTAGGCTTTTGTAAAGTAGATGTTTATAAAGCACAGAGTAAAGTGTAGAAAAAAAAACTATTCTTTATGTCATCTGGTAATTTTTATTGTTTTTCTCTTTTTCTTTCTATACTTTTACTTCCTTTAGAAACACACTTTTCCCACAATTACAACTAGAATACTTTAGCCAGTTGGTTTTTCTGAATTCTGCAGGAATTCTCCTTACAGCATTGTGCTATTTAATACCAACAGTGTTTTTCGTTTGTTTTTCTTGTTTTTTAAAAAAAATCTGGACACAGCTGTTAATAAAATGGCCAGAATTTAAGATTGTAAAATAAGTCAGAATTTTTAGTAGTAGAAACTGGTAAAAATACAAAACAGAATATCCAGATTTTTTTTTTGTTTGTTTTTTGTTTCTTTGTAGCTCATTGCTCTTATGAGGGGCTGAAATAAGGTGCAGTACTTTCATGGCTAGGTTTTCTTCAGCAGCCTGATACTGTCACCTCATGTTATGCTGATGTTTTATTCTTGCACATCTTTCCTTAAACCTTTCTACTTACCTTTTAAAAGGAACCTACTTTTGGAGAAAGTTTAAAAACCAAGGAAAAGTATTCCTAATAGGATCATATTTTTGCATTTTCCTTTATTTCTGCTTGAAACTAAACCATACTGCTAAGTTAAAACATGTAAGTGGTTAATTTCTTTATGCGATTAATACTATAAACAGAAGATATAAAAACGTAGCATTAAAAAACGCTTCACTTAATAGCCTCAGAATACAACTAAAATTGTGGTCAGTGGAACAAGCCTGGTTCAGTGAAATTTTGGAGACTTACTTTGTTTTCTTTTCTCATTTTGGCTTCTATTTGTGGTTCTTTTGATGTTTGGAATCATACTTTAAAAGTGTAATTAAGCTCTTCGTTTTATTTTGTGCTTCTGATTCATTCAATTTGAGTATAGTTTGGCTCAGTCCCCAGTCTTTTCTAAATAGTTTCTTACATGCCACTCACACATTCACAAGACTGCCACGTTTTGTGCCCCCCCCCCCATGAGACAAAGTCCTTTTGGTTCTGTAAAACTGTTGTGGGGTTTTTTTTTTTTTTTTTTTTTTTTTTTTTTGGGTACCAGGGATTGAATTCACAACCTCACGCTTGCCAGAAGCAGGTACTTGTGCCACTGAGCTAAATCCTTGGCCCTCTGTGGAACTTAACTGCTTCAACCTTTAATTTCTTGAATAAAAAGAGTGCTATCTGTTTAGGCTGAGTTTTTAATCTAAATGAGTGTGTAGTTTTCTGAAACTTTAACAGGATTTTATTTTTTAAAATTTTTGTATATTTATTTTGTACTGAGAATTGAAATCAAGACCATGCACTTGCCAGGCAGGGTCAGGATTTTATGTATAAATTAATAATCCTGTTGCTTCTCAGAAGTTCACAGAACTGTTTTCAAATTCGCATAGTCTAGTATTCTTTTTCTAGTGTTGTGAAAAATTAAAGGAATTTCTCAATCCAAATGTAAGTTATTATTTGATGTTTTTTGGAACATTTCATATTCTTGGAAATACATACAGGGAATTTAATTTTTACCAAGAACTCCCATAACTTTAAGATGACGTTAAGGAGGGCCTGATGGAAGCTAGTGTCAAATAAGGCAAAATTTTTAGGTCTATACTTGGCTTTCAGATGAACATGGTGTGTTTTGAAGATAGTATCAGTCTCTTAGAATCTCGTAGCTTTTCCAGAGTGCTGTGATCTTCTAGTGACTGTTGTGCCCCTCTCAGCTGAGGCTGGCTGCGCTGGAGAACCCACTCTCTGGGATCTTGGCTTCTGTAATTGCTGGCAGTGAGAGCACTGCTGCTGATGGAGCTGACAGCTGAGCACATAGGTACCATATTTTTGCTCCCCGGTGTGTGTCCGTGCACGTCCATTCCCTCCCACCCCTAGTTTGGGATGAGAGACGGTGAGGAGTTCGCTAGGTTTCAGTGCCCTGCCTGAATTTGCCTGCTCAGCTGTATTTCCCTCCCCTTCCATTCTTACTTGCCTCTCTCTCCTTTACTTCCTGCCACCCTTCTTTCATCTTCTCTTCCTCCTTTTTTTTCTCTTGTTTTCTTTCTGTCTTTGTCTGTCTGCGTTTCTTTTCTTTCCTTCTTGCCAGTCCTGGGGATTGAACCCAGGGCCTTTGCATTGAACTATATCACCAGCCTTTTAAAAACTTTTTGACTTTGAGACAAAGTCTCACTGAGTTGTTGAGTTGCCCAGGCATGGTGCAAATTTGTGATTGTCCTGCCTCAGCCTCCCAGAATGCTGTGATTACATGTGTGTACCACCAAGCCCAGCTTTTTTGATCAAATTTTTTACTTTATCACTTTGACAATTAAGGAGACAATAACAGTTGCAGAAGCAGTATCAAGTTTTAAAAAAAAATTCTCACAGAATTCATTCTTTTGAAGCAAAATTGTGTGTCTGATTTAGACTGAGTCTTCCTTTTCTTCTCTTTGTGGCAATTTGCAGTTAGGGGGAGGGCACAATGGCTGGAAGCCTTTCATACTCTGCACAGAGCCAGATTAGAAATATTTCTGCCCAGCCTGTGGTAGGTTTCAACCTGTGGGTCTAGGTATTTAGATGCAGTCCTGTTGCTACAAAGCATTGTCCTATGCTGATTAACTGTTGAGGAGTCCTAACACCCAACTAGAGAAAGTTTGCTTTGTCCTACGACAGTATAGTGGGCTGAACATGGAGATGCCACATAGCTCTTACAAGCTAGTACTCCTCACTAACATTAGTAGAGTGGGAAATAATACCAGTAATGTGTTAAAGGAATTCTAGGTAGGTCTGCCATCTGAACCTTTTGGGGTCAGGTAACACAGGGTCTGAACTGTTTTCTGTGAAGGGATGGGTTACTTAGAATAGTGTCATTTACTGTTGGCAACAGTATATTTGAATGCTCATAGAAAGCTAAATATCTGGATATATTTGATTGTATGTGCTGTGAAGGTATATCTAATTGTTACAAATTTTCTGGGTCACTTCTGAAACACAAGAAACAATTATGTTTCTTATAAATTATGTTTAATATAATGAATTATGTATATTAAAATATATATCATGTTCCATTGACCTAGCTAGTCTTCTTTTTGATATCTTTCCGAAAGAATTAAAAGCACCATACCACAATGATATATGCACACCCATGTTTATAGTGGCACAGTTTTCAATAGCTAAATGTTGGAAACAGCCCAAATACCCATCAGCTAATTTAGATGCGCCTGGGTGTGTGCCAGCCTGCCTGCCTAACAGTGGAGTACTACTCTGCCATAAGATAGGATAATCTTGATTGTATGGTAATCTTGATTCTAGGTAAATGAATGCACCCTGAGATTATTCTCTTAAGTGAAATAAATTGAACACACATTTGTAAATACCTCATCATTTCTCTGGTGTGAGAAACTGAGGATAGAGATAAGGATCAAAGTGTATAATAGAGACTGTGAAATAGGAACGAAACGTTCAAATGGGAAGGGGAATTAGGGAGGTGGGAGGAAAAAAGGAGGGAAGGGAAGAGGAGAAAAAAAATGATGAGAAAAGAAGGAAAAAAATGCAAACAAAACTTATAAATAACGAGGGGGAGGGGAGTTGAAAAGAGGGTTGTGGAAATGGTGGGGGAGAATCAAGTTTTATCATGTACAAACACAAATTTCTCTAATGAATGATCATTATATATACCTGAAAAGTACCAATAATCTTAATTTTTTAAAGAGCAAAATGATAAACTTAATTTTAAAAAGTGCCAAGTGTTAAACAAGAAAAAATCCTTACTAATAGACATCTATGATGCCATTTATCAAATTATATGAAAGCATGTCAAAAATTCACTTTTTATGTTTTTTTAAACATATATCTTGATCGTTGATGATTAATATTTGTTTGTATTATTTTTCAACCAAAATCATTTTTTTGCAGATGCTTTTACTGACTCCGCGATCAGTGCTAAAGTGAATGGTGAACACAAAGAGAAGGACCTGGAGCCCTGGGATGCAGGCGAACTCACAGCCAGTGAGGAACTAGAAGCTTTGGAAAATGATGTTGTAAGTATCATCTCTGAGTGGTTAGCAGGCTCTGGTCATTGTGGTGTGCATATGATGTCCTCATTCGGTTTTAATTTAAGTCTGTGTTAATTGTTCTGGTGAATATATTTAGAGCAGTATTTGTACAAATTGAACTTTTTTCTTAGTTAATAAAGAGAAATGTTCTTTTTTCTTTAAAATACGGAACGCTTCATGAATTTGCATGTCATCCTTACGCAGGGGCTTTGCTAATCTCTGTATTGTTGCAATTTTAGTATATATGTTGCCGAAGTGAGCACAATAGAAATGTTCTTTAAAAAAAGTTTACCTGTGAGTGCTAAGCAGGAGTGTGATCTGTTCTTGTGCTCATGATCTATTTCCTTGTGAGTAAATGACAATAAGCAGCTACAAATTTAAATTGGAAACCCTGAGAGAATGGCCAATGTGTTTAACTTTGATACCTTGGAGAATTAAGTCAAAGGAGAGTGGAGTTTTGTCTCTTGACTACCTAGAGATAAGGTGGGCATTGTCCATTTTAGGCTTTTTAGAGAAGCTACATAATATGATTGTTTTAGGATTAAATCATCATGTAGTTTTCTTGACCATAAATTGGAATCATTTTCTACAGAAACATTTTTTAAAATGCCTCTTGTCACATATTATTTTTGCTTTTCTCCTGACACATCATCTACAGATCAAATGCTTGGTAGACTGTCTTTAGGACAGAGAGCATAGAGATGTAACATCTTGCCAAAAAAGTGTATTTAGGTAGCAGAATCTGAATTGAATGAAGTCTTCCATTGAGAACAGAGAAATCTGTGTTTATTGTTTAAAGAATAATTTAATAATTTGTATCTTCTCTTCCTCAGACTTTACCTCTGACTATAAAACCAGAAATTCATAGGCAGCATGTCCTTATTAATTTTCATTAAAGAATCATGTAGAGCCTAATATAACCATTCTCAAGGACGCATTACATCAAGGTGGGAAGTGGGGAATTAGGGCCTTCTTTTGCTGTATATAGTGAGATATAGACAGTGTGAGACTTTCTGAGATAAATTGGGCAGTATTTATCAATATTTTAAATGCACTTAGAATTTGTTCCACTAACTCTAACTCTTAAGAATGTATTTTTACTCCAACATACCTCTTTTGGTGGGGGTGGGGGGGAGACCGGGAATTGAACTTGGGACCCTGCACTTGCCAGGCAGGTGCTGTGCTGCTGAGCTATATCCCTGGCCCACTTCAACATATGTTAATACCTGCCAGTAATTATATATGAGGATATTTTTTTGCAGCATTGTTTCACTCATTATGTGTCCAACAATACAGCATGAACTGAATAGATTTATAGTGTTGCTATTCAAACAGAAATTCTGTATATCTACCAAAAGATTGGTGTTCCAATATGAAATGATAATTCAAGATTAGAAGAAAAAACAAGTTATGGAATAATAGGTCTGATAAAGAAATAAAAGGAGAAGATTGAGGCACCGAGGTGCTACACACTTGTAATTCTAGCATTTAGGAGGCTAAAGCAGGAGGATTGTTAGTTCAAGGCCATCTTGGACTGTATAATCTGGAATTATACCCAGAAACTGTTGATAATAGTTATGTATGTATATTGGGATTGGAATATTTTTACTTTATACTAGATATATTGTTACCTGATATGGACTTTTTACATAGAGCATGTATTGCTTAAATAATTTTAATCTCCACTGGTAATTGTGGTTTCCTGCCTACATGTGTTAGGTCAAAGGATTAGCTTTACCGATAAAATTATAATGATAGTCTTATCAGTACAACACAGGAGGACCTAGGGTTGATGGGTGAATTCTAACACAAGCTTCTGTGTTGCCATTGGTGTTGGCATTTCTTGCATGATGTTGGGCCTGCTCTTCGGGATAGGTAGGGGTCATGTCTGGATTTCATGCCTTCTTATCACCTAGTCAGTCTGGCATTGAAAGAAGAGGTAAAACAATAGGTAGGTGATTAACCAGGCATTAATATTTTCCCATGAGGATTATTTATTATTTGCCCCAATTAGTTGATTGTTGAAAGCATGCAGCCTGCTGGATGTGGTGACACTTGCCTGTAATCCTAGCACTCTGGGAGGCCAAAGCAGGAAGATAAGTTCTAGCCCAGACTGGGCAGCTTAGTGACTTAGCAAGATCTTGCCTTAATATTTCTCCTAACAAATTTGATTTTTTAGGCTGAGACAGGAAGATTGTTGCAAGTTCAAGGCCAGCCTGAACTGCATAGTGAAACCTTGTGTCAAAAAGACAAAAAAAAAAAAAAACCAAAAAACTGCAGATGTAACTCAGTGCAGGGGCTCTGTGTTCAATTCCTAGTACCATGAGAGAGAGAGAAAATGTAGCTTAGCTTTTGAGAGTGGTAGTTTTATGTAGTTCCCTTATAGACAGAAAGTTACTCATACAGTGATTATGCTAGGGCACTGACATCTAGAGCTGCTGAGGCCCCACAGTTGCTAATTGCAAAACCAGTTGTAAAACCCAGCCCTTGCTGGGTATGGTTACACACACCTGTAATCCCTGTACTCGGGAGGATCACTGCGAGTTGGGGGCCAGCCTGGGTTACAAAGTAAGTGCAAGGCCAGCCTGAACTGCATAGTGAAATCCTGTCTTAAAAAAAGAAAAGAAAGAAAAGAAAAAGAAAAGAAAAGACATAAATAAATAAAATAAACTCAGCCCTTGTGACTTGGTACACTGATTGCTTCATGTTACATTTCCTTCTAGAATTCCTAGAAGGAAGGGGGAGGGTGGCTACAGTCTAGTATTTTGGTCCTTCTTTGAAGTATGGCTGAGTGGGGCAAGTTGTGGTTTCTCCCTTCTTTCCCCTAAATATTTGGAATGTTTTTGTGTCTCTTTCATACAGCTGATGATGGTGATCTCAAGAAGGTTCTAGGTATGCTGAGGGTAAGGGAAGAGAAACCTGATGCCAAGGCTCTGAATTAATGTAGTTACTAAAATGTTGTAAGCTTTTGTAGTAATTTTGGATATAATTGTGTTGCATATTTACTGTCCAATTTGAGACTGATATGTAGAAGAAAAATTTTCTTAAAACATTTTTAAAGGAAATTTCTGGTTATTTTTATATTTGTTAGATTTAATTCATTAGCTATTCTACTGTAAATATTGATTGTAACTGAATTAAAGAAGACAAATACTTTGTCAATTGGAAAAATGAGTTTCATTTTTTTCTAGTCTAATGGATGGGATCCCAATGATATGTTTCGATATAATGAAGAAAATTATGGTGTAGTGTCTACATATGATAGCAGTTTATCTTCATATACGTAAGTTTAAAAAGTTTTTTATTTTAGTTCATTATGTCTTCAATTTTCATCAAGTTAAATTTTGATGTTGAATAAATATTTCCATTAGTTTTGTTTTGTTTTATTGGTACCGGGAATCAAACTCACAACCTTGCACTTGCCAGGCAGGCATTTAATGCTGCTGAGCTGTATCCCTGGCCCTCCATTAGGTTTTTAAGTTGCACAATTATATAAAAGATTTATTCTGTTATGATATAGGCTGGTAAATGCCCATTAAAAACAGGGAATATTTCCATACCTGATTTTTGTGCTTGAAAGAGATTTTGTTTTTAAATTGCAAAAAATTAACTTTGCAAGAGTTATGGTGAACTGTTTGATGAATTTTTGAAATACTAAATGTTTTTCCATGTAAAAGTAACTGAAAAATTCAAATTTTGATTTTTAAACTGAGCACAGTAACTTTTGACAGTTTTTCCAGTATTTTAAACCCTAAACTTTTAATAGTTGATTGCAATAGATACACAATAATCAAAATAATCAGTTTTGTTTTCTTTTCCTCATGTTTTAGGGTTCCCTTAGAAAGGGATAACTCAGAAGAATTTTTAAAACGAGAAGCAAGGGCAAACCAGTTAGCAGAAGAAATTGAATCAAGTGCTCAGTACAAAGCTCGGGTGGCCCTGGAAAATGATGATAGGAGCGAGGAAGACAAGTACACAGCAGTTCAGAGAAATCCCAGTGAACGCGAGGGGCACAGCGCAAACACTAGGTATTTAAAGGAATCATGATGCAGTATTTTGGATGCACAACTCAAGGTCTGTGTGAGGAGGTGTATTGTTATTGTTTTATTTCTCTTTAATGAAGCTTAGGTAGAGAATGCAAATGGAATTGGTTTCAGGTCTGTTAAAGATTACGGTAACTTTGGAGAAGATATTTTTTGAGGCAGCTCGGTGGAGCCAAAATGCTAAATATACATGAAAAACAAGCCAAAGTCCTGGAGAGCTGCTAAAAAATAATTAGCAGAGGGGAAGCACATGCAACACAGTAACAGGACCATGTGATTGTTAGATTAAAGATGTGTTCAAAGTACTAGGAATAGGCAAAGCAAGGCAGATCACCAGTGTAGGAGAGAAAGTCTCACTCAGGTGGTGACATTTTGTGATGGGATTATGGAATCTGCCTTCCACTCAGGAGTATGGAAGAAGAATTTCTCTCCTATTGAAGACATAGTCAGAGGCATGGCATTGTAAGAGAACCCAGATATTAGGAAGAGGCTAGTACTTTGTCTAGAACCCAGGGCCTGTGTTGTGGGTACAGTGGTAGATAGCAGTAAGAACTGAGGGTACTGGAATGACTTGTGTTTCTTGCTAAAGAGTGCTCCTTGGGCAGGAGGTCGGAGAATAGCCCCTGGGCCGTTGAGGAGTGGTAAGACAGGGGTCCTGTTGTGTATTGCTGTAGTGGAACTGCAAGAATTCAGCAACCAGCTAGCCCAAGACTTGTAGTAAAAAGGTTAGAAAATCCAGGCTGACCCTGAGGTTAATTTGATAATTGATGATAGTACTGAAAATAGAGATAGGAATATGGAACAAGGCAGAGGGGATAAAGGGTGGCTTTGTTTGTACAGTTTATTGTGTTTGAGGGGCTTGTGGGTTTTTGATTTATGCATAGTCATTGAATTGAATGCACCTGCTACAGATACCTGGTAGAGTGGGAGATGCATCCCGTCTTCAAGACACTCAAAACTAGAGCCTGGTGATTTGAATTGGCATGTCTCATAAAATCTGTGCTTTAGGAGGGCAGTCTGAGGGAAGGAAAAAGTCAGAGGCTGGAACTTGGTGCTAAGATGGAAGAATAGAGGAGTGAAGCAGTTGGTTTAGTGTTGAGCCTTTTTATAACAGACATTCCCATCTGCATAAATAACTTCTAGATATGTTTCATTAGTTTGGTGCCTTTTAGGAAAAAATGATTTAGAAGATCTCTCATTTTCAGGGAAAATAAATATATTCCTCCTGGACAAAGAAATAGAGAAGTCATATCTTGGGGAAGTGGGAGACAGAATTCACCGCGTATGGGCCAGCCTGGATCCGGCTCCATGCCATCAAGATCCACTTCTCACACTTCAGATTTCAACCCGAATTCTGGTTCAGACCAAAGAGTAGTTAATGGAGGCAAGTATTTTGACCAAATTTGTCAATGTCATTGATCAGATATGTAGTTTTCTATCTACTTAAAAGACTTTACATAATCGACAAGAATGTGCATACCATGAATGAGTTCCGTAGAGTTCAAACTTGAAAACATGTAAGATTTGTAGACATCAAATTAGCAAAATTGTGCAAGTCATTGCCATATACAGTATTCAGCATGATAAAGTACTTTTAAAAGATAAAGTGCAAAATTTATCTCAGACATTGACATAGTCAAAAATCATTTCACATATAAAGAAATTGGAAACTTTGGGTAGGTTCTCAATTTTAAAGACACTAGGTAATAAAATAATTTAGACTTAGTTTATATGTATAATGCTAATGTATGTGAAATACTCAGTGCTTAGTATATATTCATTTTCATTATTGTTTATGTGTTTATATTCTGCTTACTTCAAGAAAGGATTTGAAGCTGGCCATGTAATCCCAGCATTTGAGAGCCTGAGGCAGGAGGATGGTTGCAAGTTTGAGGCTAGCCTTAACTACTTAGTGTGGTCCTGAGAGTTGTAGACATAACCCCCAGTCATGTGAAGAAGGTGATATGAAAAATGTGCTTTAAAATACAACAGAAACAACTCTTAGGCTCAAAGGGTGGATGTTACAGTTGAACAATTTATGTAAAAGAAACTTGAGTCTTTTAGTAGGAAGATGTTTTCTCTATTGCTCTAAGTCAAATATACCTCATTGGTTTATGAAATTCTGGGATACTGAACAGCAGAACTGCAGGATAAGAAGTAACAGCAGTAGTGTGCTACTGCCTCCAGGAAATAGCTGACCATTCCATTTTGGATATTTAAATTAAGAAAATTTGAAAGATAAAATAGAGAACACTAAGTTTCCAATTTCATTTGTTTTCATTGAGTCTTTTTTCCAGAATTCCTCTCCAAATGAACACTCTTGAGTATTTTCTGTATTTAATATTGGGGGTGAAATTTCTTTGCTCACTGAGTAAAGATTTTTAGTTATTCATAAACAGAATTTTCAGAGTAAAAAGTTGAAGGGAACTGGGAAACATGTATGATACTCAAGTGTGTAAAGCTGTCTGGAGAGGAGAACTGGACTGTTTTGTGAGATTAAGGTAAGTGATTTATCTGTATTAGTAAATGTCAACCTTATTTCACCTTCGTATGTCCAGCAGTATCAGTTTTATTTAATAGTGACTGCTTTGCAGTTGCATTATTTAATCATGTGTTAGATAATGTGTTTAATTATAAATTACTTAGAAGGTTCCCCCTTTTCTAGTTCAATGAGCTTAAGACATTTGTCTTAAAACAGAAGAGTGTTAGTGTTTGTTACTTTTGCGACCCTCAAAAATGGAAATAATGTTTTATTTCTGTTTAAATGGGATTTGTTTAATGAGGTTTCAAAGTGAATCTTATATTCACATAAAAATCTGATGAAAAATCATATATGATTGTCAGAAACTAGCTTTTAAAATTAATTACAATAGCTGCTGCTTATTTGCATTATGTTTCAGAACTAAAACTAATACAGTAAATAATCTTGGCTAGGAATTACTGTTTTTTATTGTGTGGAATTATCTAGTATATATTATGTCTTTTTTTTGTAACAGTTGTTTACTGAGAAATAGTTACAGAAACAGGGTTACTAGGCAAAGTCTTTAACTGTCTTCTTCAGTAGTATGTGTAGATCCTAATTAACCCTTTGGGAACGTGTATTCATTTAAACAGACTTAATTTGAAGGAAGTAAAGTGAAATGTGCATTTGTGTCAGTTGAGTAATGCTAAAACTTATCACAAATCAAATGACTGTCCTCAAAGGGTTAAAATGTACAAGAAATCATTTTTGTCATTTTACTTTTTTTCTGTTTACTTTTTTCCCTCATTTTTTTCTTTAGTTTTTATACTTTCCTTCATATCATTTGTTCTGTCAGGTGTTCCCTGGCCATCGCCTTGCCCATCTCCTTCCTCTCGCCCACCTTCTCGCTACCAGTCAGGTCCCAACTCTCTTCCACCTCGGGCAGCCACCCCTACACGGCCGCCCTCCAGGCCCCCCTCGCGGCCATCCAGACCCCCGTCTCACCCCTCTGCTCATGGTTCTCCAGCTCCTGTCTCTACTATGCCTAAACGCATGTCTTCAGAAGGTACAATACCACAATTTGTTCATGTTTTTGTTTGTCTTTGTTCAACTCCTATGTGAGTTTATAATTATAAAATAGTTTCCTCTTCATTATTTAATATCTAATTTTTGTGTTTTAACTTTAGTTTGTTAAAACTACTTCTATTAATGTTTTGTTCATTAGAAATTTGATAAATGCTGTGTGATTCAATGAATTATCCTGAATTGTAAGAAAGGGGAATTTCTCTCTCTCTCTGCCTGGTAATGATGCCCATATATAATCCCAGGAAGGTCTACTCAGGGCCTCTCCCTCTTAACTGATAGTAGATGCAGTGGATAATGGTAGACAGTGAACTATATCTACAAAGTATTAGATGGATTCTAGAGTTTATCATTTTTATAGCTCTTTGGCCAATATGCTAGCCAACCTTCCTATTGGTCATAGGCAGGAATGGTGTTTCAAGGATTTTTGTTTGAGCATGACACTCCATGCAGCTGCCTTTGTAGGCCTGCTTTCAGATTACAATGTAGATTGTGTTTTTTAGAGATCTAAGGAATTCTAAATTTGACTAATTTTTTAAAATTAGCTTTGTAATATTTATTGAGGAAAAAAAGCCAATTTAATCTGAGAGAAGTCTTTGATCTAAAATAAAATTGTTGATGAAAAATAGATATGGGCTGGGCATGGTGGTGTATGACTGAGGCTGAAGGGCTGCAAGTTTGAAGCTAACCTTGGGCAGTACAGTGGCACTCTGTCTCCAAAATAAAAGTATGAATTTGAATCTTAAGCGTTTTTTTTTTCATATCCTTGGCAAAAACAAGAAGAAAATCGTGAATTCTTGTTAAGTATTTGATACTAAACCCATCATTGCTATGTATCAGATAGTTGCGTATGTTGTAAGAAGATGCTGTAATTTAAATGCAGTGAATAAATTTAAAATATTGCCTGTCTTCTAAATGATAATACCCTTTTTGTTCAGAATATTTGTTAAAATTTTAATCAGATTTTTTCATTGAAATCATAATTGAAATAGCTTATGTTGACACTATTAAGTTTTCTTTAGCTGCTTTTAAATAAATTGTTGGCATCCAAGCAGGGAGTTCATGTGACCTCGGCTGAAGCATTTAACACTGAATAGGATCTTTCACAGATTTTCAAGGTGACTTCTTTCTTCACAAATTTCCCTTAATACTAGCCACTAAATGCAAAGTTCTGTTGAAGTATTTATTATAGTTCATTTGCTTTACTAAATGATGTACGTATTATGAGAAAGTGTTAGATAAAATACACTTTTCATGAGAGCATCTTTATGACTTTCCGATGTCAAGTGTTCATACAGACATACACCGTCTGCGTTATTCCTGGATGCTGGATATCTCCAGCTGACAGAATATGTGCCCTTAGCATATTTTAAAAGATTATGTCTGGGGACATAATTAATTTGGTGTTCTTGAAGAATTTGGTCTTCAGATGTGACTAAGAGCTTTGGCTTTGACAGTAAGGGTATTTTCTGTGTGTTTCCCCCTGCATATGTGGTGAGAGCAGTTCTGTGTAGCATTTTTACTTGACAGTTAGATTTGATGCACAGTAGATGGTGAGAGAGAGAGAGAGAGAGAGAGAGAGAGATTGATTATTAACGGAATGACAGAATCTGATGTAGAATTTTGACATGAGTGTCAACTGATCTGGTCTTAAAAGTCATGCTTTAACAGAATTGTCAAATTGTAGAATAAGAAAACTGCTTACAGGTGAGGACACTTAAGCCATGAGTTATAAAACTTGATCTTTGCAGCTAGGTAAACTAACATTTAGAAAAATTTAGAGAGAATTTGCATATATTTCAGTAGTTTAGGGGATTAGTAGTCTTTCATTTAAAAATATTTTTTCCCCTGGGGACATACTTCTGAGGTATAGCACTTGCCTAAGGCTTTCCATTTGATATCCAGCCCTGTAAAATAAAAATACTTTAAGTTGGAGGCCAATCTGGCAACTTAGCCAGACCTGGTCTTAAAAAAAAAAAGGGCTGGGGATGTAGCTCAGTGGTAGAATACTTGTTTAGTATATGCAAGGCCCTGAGTTCTATACCCAATACCACAAAAGAAAAAGGGGAAAGGATATAGAAATATGTGAAGAAATACATTTTAGAAAATTGAGACAGAAAGGTAAAGTATCTAGTAATATAAAAATTACTCCATTGTGTAGCTATAACATCCATTAATATTTTGTTACATTTTTATGTGCCTGCAAATAATAGATATAGACTAAACAGACTGCTAAATTCTTTTAAAGGTTATGACATCTTACTATTTGATTCGTTACCACCAACTTCATCCCTCTCTTTCTTTAAAAATAAAGGGATGTAAAATTCATTTATGGGCTTGTAACCCTCCACAAAATGATTCTAAGTTAAGTGTGGCTGAATATATGTATGTTGTGGGATTATTATTCATTATTTTAACCAAAGAGAAACTGTTGAATGAGTGAGAAAGAGAATTTTTGTATTTGGCAGAAAAGTAGTACTGATAGTCATTGTAGCATTTTTGTGATATTTACTGTTTCTTTCTTAGGGCCTCCAAGAATGTCCCCAAAGGCCCAGCGGCACCCTCGAAATCATAGAGTCTCTGCTGGAAGGGGTTCTATATCCAGTGGCCTAGAATTTGTATCCCACAACCCACCAAGTGAAGCATCTACTCCTCCAGTGTCAAGGACCAGTCCCGCAGGGGGAACATGGTCATCAGTGGTCAGTGGGGGTAGGTATCATTTGGTTTTGGGTGTAACATCAGTGTTCATTTCGTAATTCCCTGAGATGTAAAATGGGCTGAGCCAAAGCTCTGTTTGAGGAATTGTAAGTGTGTGTATTTAGAATAGTGACTTTTAATAGGAATTGCCCAATAGGAATTGGGGAATTTTTGTTGTGGGGGTCCTCTACTTATTCATCATATATTGGAGAAAGTCATGCTGTCATCTAAATTTCAGTTTTCTCAGTGAATAATGTTATTCTTTCTAGTATACTTCATGAGCTTGTGATGCCATAAATGAGGTCTATTCATGTGAATGTAGTTGGTAGTTCGTACTACAATAAGAAAATACAGTTTATAACACCTTTTGAAGAAACTATTTTCCATCTTTTTAGCAAATTTGCTCATTGATTCATTCCATAAATATTTAATTTGGGCTGTAGGGGAGTGTGTTTTTGTAGTATCTAGATATGGCACTAACACCCACCTATGTATTTCCCTTATAAGAATTATCAAACACAAGTGAGAGACACAATTTAGCCTAGAGAATGTGCTGATGTTCAACTATTACAAAAAAGTATAAAAATCACATTTTGACAAGATATTACAGTTAGGCTGAGATTGCTTTGGCTATTTTGTCAGTCAGTGCTTCATGCTTTGCTTCTGTGGTAATTGTGGAGAGCTAAAACATGCAATGATTGCTTTTCTTTTTTATCTTACGCAGTCATAGAAACTAACAGAAAAGGATCGTTAAAGCATAGTGTCCAGTGTTGTTAAATGTCTGTTTTTATTTGATGTGCGCCGCCAGGTGTGGTAGCATATGCCTGTCATCCCAGCACTCAGGAAGCCAGGGCAGGAGGATCTCTCTGAAATCTGGGCCAGCCTGCTTTACATAGCGGGTTCACAGCCAACCTGAACTACCCAATAAGAGCGTGTCTCAAAAAACCAAAAAAGAAAAGAAAAGGAAAGAAAAAATACTTTTCGCTAAGCTTTGTGAGTTAAACACTCATAATTGTACTGTAAATTCCTTTGTGTTTTCTGTTTTCTTTGTTGGTCTTTAATGAAGATTAACAAGAAAATAGAAATTTTAAAAATGTTTAGCTTTAATGATAATGCTTTGACATTACTCAGAGGGTCTGGAAATGAACTTTGAGAACAACATTGTTACAAGCAAGAGAATAAAAATATAGTTGTTAGAGATCCATCTAGCTGTGATGTAGTTGTTAGAGATCCATCTGGCTGTGATGCTGAGGTCGAGGTCAGCCTAGACTATGTAGTGAGATTCTCTCAAATCCTCTCCTCCCAAAGAAAACAGAATAGCATTGTAAGTCTGTTCTTTATACTGATTAGAAAAATGACAAATAATTTCCTTCTATTGTTCCTGTATCTTAAGAAAGAAAATACTGTGCCAGACTAAAGTAAGTCAAAACACTTCCTCTAAATCTTGAGTCTGAGCTTTATAGGTGGGCTTATAGTAGAGTATGAAGCTGGTTAGATATTTATTTTAAGATCATATGTAATATCAACCATTCTGTACTATTTTCTTGCGTCGTCTAACTCTTTTTGCTAAACTGGGTCTTCAGTTCCTTACTGCACAGTGGATCTTGATGTTGATAGAAAGAGCTCAAGCGAGGTGTGGTGGTGCATGCCTGTAATCCCAGCACTCAGGAAGCTGAGTCAGGAGGATTGCTGTGAGTTTGAGGCCAGTCTGAAGTATTGCATAGTGAGACCGTATCTCAAAAAGTCCTCCCCTCACAAAAAATGTTAATCTGATTACTTAGGAGGGAAAACTAAAATTGTCTGTAGATATTTAGTAATTGCTGTGTTTTTCAAATGCTAATATTATCAGTTATTACTGCTATTCCTAAGATTTAGAAAACAAGGTGATGGGATAAAGGATGGGAGCTGGGAAGGACTGTTTTACCTAAATCCTTAGAGGTATCTCTTTAAGGAAGTGACATTTGAGCTGACAGTGTAATTGATAATGTTTCCCTTCTAGTTCCAAGATTATCTCCCAAAACTCACAGACCTCGGTCTCCTAGACAGAACAGTGTTGGAAATACTGCCAGTGGGCCGGTTCTTGCTTCTCCTCAAGCTGGTATTATCCCAGCTGAAGCTGTTGCCATACCTGTTCCAGTTGCATCTCCCACACCTGCAAGTCCTGCATCCAACAGGGCTGTAACCCCGTCTGTTGAGGGTATGTGACAGAGGGATGCCAGAGGTTTGCGTGCTACCAAAAACTTGTTTTAATTTTAGATATACTTTGAATACACATTTACATTTTATGTAAATTAAGTTAGTTGTTTATATAATACCACTGATTTCATATAGGTTATTCTTTAATATCTGATATTATGAAAGTTAAATTTCCCTGGCCGCTAAATACTTCTAAAGTATAATTACTGATACTTCATAGATTGCCTGCAAAGGAGAAAAGCCTCTGAGTTTTTACTAAAAAGATAGGAAATCAAAATTGCTGAATTTGTTTCTTCACTTTTCTAACTATATCATTCTGATTTTTTTTCCCCCTTAGCCAAAGATTCCAGGCTTCAAGATCAGAGGCAGAACTCTCCTGCAGGGAATAAAGAAAATACTAAACCCAGTGAAACATCACCTACTTTCTCAAAAACTGAAAGTAAAGGTTAGAATCTTAAAAAGTTTTCAGATATAACCATAGAAATAGGAAGGAGTATGTCTAATTCTGTGCTCAATACAGATTGTTTTTATTTAAACAGTTCTTCCTGGCATTATATAGATATAGACATATAGTTTGATAAATGTTAGTATGTGAAATTAGTATTTAAAGTTGTTATTCTTTTGATGGTAGATTCTTACTTTTAAGAATTTTAAGCTAAAGGTTAGAAATAAGATTGTGTCTCCAGGGGTTTAACTCAGTGGTTCCAGCACTTGCCCAGTAAGTGCAAGATTATGAGTTTGATCCCCAGTACAAAAAAAAAAAAGAAATAAGATTGGATCTAATAATTCTTAATTTTTACAGGTATATCACCAGTTGTTTCTGAACATAGAAAACAGATTGATGATTTAAAGAAATTTAAGAATGATTTTAGGGTAAGTATTATATTCATTAATGAATTAGAATTTTAGAAAATAATTAATAAGCTGGATATAACTATTCAGGAGGCTGAAGCAGGAGAATAGTGAGTTAAAGGACAGCCTGGACAACTTTGTTTCTGTCTCAGAATTGCTCAGTGATTGAGGACCCTGGGGTTCAATCTTAGTATGACAAAAGTAATAATTAGAGTCAGGGATATAGCTCAGTGGAATGATACCTACCTGGCAAGTGTGAAGTCCTGAATTCCTGGTTCCAAAAAAAATCAAAAATACAGTAAAACATTAATCATTTTTAGATCATCAATTTACAACAGTGCATTATGCAAATACTAAAAAATATCAAACCATGTATGCAGAAGCTAAACTTTTTAAAAGTTGTCTTTGTCCTATAAGTGTGATAACCTGAAATCATGAGATTTGCTAAGAACAATACAGGTATCAAATGAGGGTGTTGCTGGATGTGGTGGTGCATACCTGTAATCCCAGTAGTTGGGAGGCTGGGGACACAGCGCCTGCCTGGCAAGCACAAGATCCTGAGTTTGATTCCTGGCACTAAAGCGTGACTCTGGCTTTAAAAAAAAAAAAAAAAAGGCATAATCTTGACATCTGAAATTATAACAACAGCATGGCTTATCCTGTGATGCTTATTATTACTTTGCTTAGTCTGGCTAAATTTTAGTAAAGCAAGGCCAAGTCATTATCTGGTATGGTTGGTAGAGGTATACCAGAGCTTGATGTTCTGAATAAATTTCTACTTTGTGGATAAGTGTATTAATGTGGTAGAAATCTTTCATATATTTATTTTTTGCAGTGCTGGAGATAAAACCTAGCATGGTAGACAAGTGCTGTCCATTGAGCTATATTCTTAACCACTCTGATAGAAATCTTTGTATAATATTTCTCCGTTTTGCCACAGGCCTTTCTGAACATATCCTGAACTCTCCTTGATGACTATTTCATTCTTTTGCATGAAATTAATTATACTATAGATATCATGGTAGATTTTGAGACTAATTCAAGAAACTGTGTGGAATGGGGATTGATTGATTGGTACCTGGAGTTGAACTCAGGACCTTGCACTTGCCAGGCAGACACTGTAGGGATGGGGATTTATAAATCAGTGATAGAGTGCTTGCCTAGATGTGAAGGGCCTATTTGGATTCCCAGCGCGCGCGCGCACACACACACACACACACACACAATCTTGAAATTTATCTTATTAGAGAAGATAGATATGATTATCAGCCTTAAATGACTGGATAAATGACTGGATTAAAAGATGAATGAATCAAAGGGATGAAGCAGCATTTTCTCAGCCTTTGTTCCAGCTCCCTAAATGTTTTCTAATGTTTACTGATTTTTTTTAACTAGTGGTTTCGTTCTTGACTTAATGACAAAATCCAATAATGTATAATGTGTCATACTTTATCATATCTATTCAGCTTCAGTATTATTAGTTATTAATTTAAATTTTAATTTATTAAGCAATGATTGCTACAGATAATACAAAGAACAATAATGAGTGGCCACATATCCACTACCTAGGTTAGTAAGTCAGGTCCAGCCTTCAGCACAAAATCCTCTTGTGTACTTGCTGTGCTCAGCTGCTTCTTCCTTCTCCCTTACAGAGGGAAGCTTTTTTAAAATGCAGTTCTTTCTACTTACACTTCATATGAAAAGCTCCTTAATAGATCAGACTTTTTTGTATAACTTTAAATTTGTTACAAATGATGTTATGCTATAGATACACATGCCCATTTGGGTTTTTTCCTCAGCATTAGTTGTTCATTTGTTTGGTGTTGGGGATTGAACTCATGTGCTTGCTGGGCAGGCACTGTGCCACTTGGCTACATCCCCAGTCCTTAGCATTATTTAGTTTGTAATGGTTTCATCTGTTTGTAGTATACTGGCATTAAATGTTAAGAGGAAAAAGATTTTTACATTGTAGCATATGGGTGTGTTTTTGTACCAGCTTTATTAAGCTATAACTCATGTATCATACAATGCAATTCTTTAAAGTATAGAATTCAGTGGTTTTTAGTGTACTCATTACAACTATCACCACAGCTGACTTCAGAATATATTCATCAGGCCCTGAAAGAAACCCAATATCCTTTGGCAGTCAGTCCCTGTTTGCCTTGCTTCTGTCTACCGCCCCTGTCTAAGCAACCACATATCTGCTTTGTATCTCTGTGGATTTGCCTAGTCTCAACTTAACATGTAACATTTTCTCAAGGTTCATCCATGCTGGTTCATTCCAATTTTTGGCTGAATACTCACTAGTAATGCCATATTTTGTCTATTCATCAGTGCGTCCCTTACTGTTATTCTTACTTTTCTAGTAGTATGAATAATGTTTCTATAAATATTAGCATACAGTTTTTGTATGGATGTACTGTTTTCATTTTTCTTGCATATGTACCGTCCAGTGGAATATAAACATTTTGAGGAGCAGCCGAGTCATTTGCCAAAGCAGCTGTTCTATTTTACATTCCTACCAGCAGTATATGAGGGTTTTTATTTTGTTTTTTTGAGACAGGGTCTTGGTATATAGTTCAAGCTGGCCTTGAACTTAACGGTAGTCCTCCTGCCTCAGCCCTCCTGAATGCTGAGTTTACAGGAGTGCAACATCACACCCAAAAAGAATTTTTATTTTTTCACATCCTTGCAGGCAATTGCTGTTTTGTTTTGTTTTGTTTGTTTTATTCTTGTCTGTTTGTTTTAGATTTCAAATACTTTTTTTCCCTGAGTATTGCTTATAGCACTGTATTATGTATGGGAATCAAAAATATAACCAAAAAAAAAAAAAAAAACCAGCCAAGCAAACCATAAAACAAAAACAAGTTGTCTTATGGACCACTTCTATTCCTTACTTGAAACATAATCACCAGGGCTATAGCTCAGCAATGCAGCGCCTGCCTGGCAGGCACAAGGTCCTAAGTTTTATTCTTGGTACCAAAAAAAGAAAAAAGAAACATAATCAGATCAGTAAAACTACACAATTTCCATAACCAAATACAAGTTAGTCAAACAATTTCTCAAGACTGTATGTGAGTTACACCTATACTTTTAACTATTTTAGTAATACAAGTCTACATTTTTCAGGATATAAACAGTACTAGATTGGGCTCTTATTACCAACACTTGAAAAAAATCTACCACCAGCAAGTACATGAATTGGGGTCATAAAAATTTTTTTTATTGTCACTGTGTTTTGTTTCATTTTGTTGTACTGGGAATTGAACTCAGGACCTTGTGCTTGCCAGGCAGGCACTTATGCCACTGAGCTACATCCTTGACTGTTTTGTTTGGTTTTTTTAAATTTTTAGGAAGGGTCTGACAATGTAGTTTAGGCTGGCCTTGAACTTGCTTATGTACCCCAGGCTGACCTCTAAAACTCAGAGCTCTTCTCTTGCCTCAGCCTTCCAAATGCTGGGATTATAGTTGTGCACCATCATGCCCAGCTCACAGTAAAAACAAAAAATTAAAAAACGCTCTTGAACTGTATTTGATAGAGGAGGTTATTTTTGAGTTGCATTATCCCTGCCAAAGCTGTATCATATATACAGAGTTCAAACAGTCTTTGTAAAATCACATGCAGGGATCTAAATATACCATAAATGTAGCAAAATACTTTCAGGTATACAGGCATAAATACCTGGGGGGTTAGATTACTGAGGAAGACAACTGCCAAATAAATTCTTCAAGAATGGTTTCTTCTGAGTTATTAAAAAGCAGCCCTTGGTCTTAGATGCATTCCACCTAGGTAAGTGCACAGAATAAGAAACAAGAACCACAATGATGCATTGTAATAATGTTTATATTGACTCATCTTTTGAATTCAAGAATTTGCATACTTAGAAAAGAAAATTAGTTAAAAGTCATATTTTGAAAGATCTTGTTTATCCCTTGTGTATTGCTTTCTATCACTGAAAAGTTGTTAGGAGAACAACATACTAAAAGTTCCATAAGCTACATAATGGATCTGCTTTAAAATGGCATATGATCTCAATATAGCTAGTAATACAACCCAGCCCTAACTTTGCTTTATTGGAAAAGCTGATAAACTAAATAAGGAAGGGTACAACTAAATTCTCAGCTCGATGTGGTGGTGAATGCCTGCCATCCAGCTTTTGGAAGCTGAAGCAGGAAGATTGTTGCAAGTTGGAGGCTGCCTGAACAGAATAGCAAAAACCTATCTCTTAAAAAGACAGAAATAAAACAAAACATGGCAAACAAACCTAAATTCCAAATACAAACATAAAGAAAACAAATCCCACCAACCAAAATTGCCCACATAATATAACCTTAATACAAAGTGAGGATATAACATACTCTGCAGGACGTTCTATTACATTTCTCACAGTCGCGCTTTGTTCAGAAATTAGAGACCATCTTTTTTTTCTTTTTTTCCTTAGTTCTGTACTGTGGATTGAACACGGGCTTTACAGTTATTCTCCCAGCCCTTAGTTAAATGTTTATAAAGCTTTCACAATTTCAGCTACACACATGACTTCAGAAAATAACTATTAAACATAATCTTTCTGTTCTGTAAAAATAGCCTGTTTACATGTGATTAAAACAATCTTTTCTTATTTGGAAAATTTGTTTTTCTCTTATTTCATTTCATTTTATTTATTTATTTATTTATTTATTTATTTATAGACAGGGTCTCCCTAGGTAGTTAAGGCTGGTCCGGAACTCACTATGTAGCCCAAGCTGGCTTTGAACTCAGCAGTCCTTCTGCCTCAGCTTCCTGAGTGCTGGGATTACAGGCCTGTGCCACTACAACTGACTGGGAAATTTTTAATGCATAGTAATTTTTTTAAAAACACCTCAACAATTATATCAATATTTGTACTGTTAAGATAATGTAAAGTATTAGATTGAATGTAGATGTCATCAGTGTCTTTGTCATCTAGCCACCTAGTGTTTAATTTCTGCAACTAACTTTACAAACTGAAAACTGATGTTAAAACCCAGGTTCTTAAAACACATTTGAAAAATGCTTCCCCCGGTCCATGTGTTTATGATGACAAAGTAAAATAATGAAAACAGTATAATGATATAAAAATTAATATAAAAATAACCACATGCTACTAAAATATGGAAAACAAACATTTTTTAATTCAAATGCAGATTGAATACTCCAAGTTGTATCAAAATCTCTAGGGAACATCTGAGTAATCAGAATATACAGAAAGAGTATGTACGACTAATAGGCTAGTCAAAAGTTAAGGGTTAATATCAATCTATAATCAGTGTAAGGCAAATGGTTTATTCAGGACATTCATTTACTTACTGGAAGTGATTAGAGCAGGAAAGGCAGTAATGCCTTTTTTTTTTTTTGGTACAGGGGATCAAACTCACGACCACGCGCTTGCAAAGCAGGTGCGCTTATACTGCTGAGCTAAATCCCCAGCCCCTTTTTTTACTTTTTTTTTTTTTTTTTTGCAGTAATGCATTTTTAGAAAATATATGTGGCTTTCTATCTGTAAGCTCCATTACATCAAAAGAACAAAGTGGGCCTAACATTTCACAGCATTAATAGTCTTTACAGAAACAAATATCTTAGAACCAAATCAAACTGTCTTGATAAATTACAGTCATGCTAATGAAAGCTTTTTCTTGGATCCTTTATGGCTAAAATACAAACTGTAGGGCAGTCTTCCAAAAAACTGGAATGTAAAATTTTGGGTTGAATTTAGATATGGTCAGTATCTTTATCGTCATCTCCAGTGTCATTAAACTGAATTTCATCATCTCCAGGACCAAGTGTACCAGTTTCACTGATCTTAGAATGCTCGGGAAGCTTGTCATATGCTTTCAGACCCCTTGCTTCTTCCTTACTCTATGTTAAAATCATACTTGCTTTGTTATCCTGGCAGACTCAGAGACCAATACTGTGTCTGAAGTATTTATCCCAACCTTTTTTCTCAACTTCTCTCTGATGTGACATAACCTCTTCATACCATCAAAACACATTGCTTCTAACAGTCCATTTCCCAGCATCTTGATTACCTGAGCATATTCTTGCCCAGCCTCTTTGAACACCAGTTCTCTTTGTTCTCACTAGCCTGGGTCTCACTATGTAGTCCACGCTGACCTTGAACTCACTATGTAGCCCAGGCTACCCTGAAACAAGAGGTGATCCTCCTGTGTCCATCTTCCAAGTGCTGGAATAACAGGCGTGCACCATCATGCCTGACAGTCTTATTCTTGGTGAAAGTTAATTGACTGCAAATGTGAAAGTTTGTTCCTGGTTTCTGAATTTTCCTCCAGTGATCTGTGTATCTTATCCCTATGTCAACATCACTCTCTGGATTACAGTTAATATATTTTCAAATGTTGTGCTTCTTCATTTAATAGAAAATATTTTGGCCATCATATTAGGTCACAACTTTATGTAAATTGTCATCAGTACTTCAGCATTAGTGGGACAGCATTACAATTGTCTTTAGGACTTCATCTTAATACTTTTTCATGTCTGAATAACCATATGTATTGTTTCTTTGAATAATTCCCTAATCTATAAGTGAATGCTATGGTTTAAGGAATATTTGAGGATAATTTTAAGAATCTAAAGAAATATATGGTTTTTGAGAAATGCTTAGTTTTAAGAAATATTTCTTAAAATCAAGGTGAGCCTTGGGGTAAAGTGATATTATCAGCTTAAAATTAAGGAGTATTTTCTACATATGAGACCCTGTTTGGGGTGTTTACATACCCTTGTCCTTCACATTGAAGCAGGTTATGTTATCATGTGCAGTATGTATATGAGGAAACTGAGACAAGAGAAGTTATTTCTCAAAAGACACACTGCTGGTAAAGAATGCAACCTGGCCGTCCGATGTTTAAGCCTCTGATGCTTTGAAAAGTAGCAAGAGGTGTGTATTACACTGTTATGAAATCTTCAGAGTTGTTCTTGCAACAGCATGTGGCTTGAATTACATTTGTTCACAAAAATCTAGTCTTTCACTGGGTCAAAAGTGGGAATATACTGTGAGTTTTTAGCTTTAGTCCTGCTCTTTTCTTTGAGTACTATCTATGGGCTCTAGGGTTATCTTTGTACAGGAGGTTGATTGTTTTACTTGTGCAAGAATTGCTGATACGGAGATGTGAATAGGCCTGGGTTTGAATGTTGGCCTGCACACTGCATCTGTGAGACACGGGGCATCCTCTACACTCTTCCCAAGTTAAGAGAGGGAATTGTAGGATAATGTATATATAATTGTGGAAACTGTTCTTATGAGAGTTACCTGTAAGGTGTTTCTTAGTACACATGCAATCAATCATACTTATTCCATTTTTTTGGAGGATTGGGTGCAGATGGGGCCTTACACTATGTAGCCCAGGCTGCTTTTGAAATTGCTTCAATCCTCCTGCCTCAGCATCTCAAGTGCTTGCACTGTAGGTGTGTGCCACCAAACCTGACTTTCAGTCTTGCTAATTCTTATTAATAAAATTCCAGATGACTATCAATATTTTCTTCCTCTTTGAGGATGTAGCTCACTGGCAGAGTGCATGCTTACTTAGTATGTGTGAGGCCTTGGGTTCTATCCTCAGCACCTTTACCCAAATGAAGATGTGAATTGCACCTTAGTTCCCAATGGACTTTCCCATTTGTAAGGTGGCAGCAATAGCACCTATATCAAATAGATCTTTATAAAGACTAAGTAAATGAGTCCATAGATATTTTGAACAGCATCCAGCCCATAGGAAGTACTATAGATGTATTTGCCATTACATGATTAACAGCAACAGCCATTACATGATTATTTTTGCCCTCCCTCAAGGTACCTTGTGATGAATAGTCTTGAAGTCTTCTGTAGGGCACAGTTGGTCTGTTATATATGTAACCTCATCTACTGTGGCAATACATGCAGACCAAACTAAGTTCCTATCCACAGTTGCTGGTGTATGACTGACTGGCATGCTGTTATGACTTAAATTGCCACAGGGCCCAAATAGATGCCCTTACTAATTTTTTCCCTGAGCTTTGTGAGGGCACAGTAGCTATGCTGGTGAGGTAGTGATGCTCAAGATGTCTCAGAGTTACATTTTGCTCTGACACCATGGGCTTCAGTAGACCCACCTTTGGTGGTTGTTATTTGAGACCAGAGTTTTACTGTTTCCAAGCTGGCCTTGAACTTGTGTTCTGTGTGGGTGGTACAGGTGTGCTGCCCACAAGGCGGAAGTGCCCACCAAGGCTGAAGAGTTATCTCAGCTCTTACAACCTAGAGTGACCTCTGCCGTACAGATTGCTTTTCTGTGTGTTCTTGTCACCTGGGCTACTACTTGTGTCTGTTCTCATTTCAGCGTTTGCTGTTGCTACTTGTTCTTTTGTTTTGTCTCTGTGTGTGTGTGTGTGTGTGTGTGTGTGTGTGTGTGTGTGCGCGCGCGCGCGTGCGCGCACGCTAATGGAGATTGAAACGGGCACCGTATTCTGGAACCACATCACCAACACTTTTAGTATATTTTTAAGAATTTTGACACAGGGTCTCACTAAATTAGTTGCCCAATCAGTTTTCACATTTGCAATCCTCTTTCTTCAGTCTGCCTAAGGGCTGGGATTACAGATATGCTGACTTGCTCTTTTTTCCCAGTTTCTTGTCATTTCCTTCACCTGTCCATGTTTTCTCTATTTTGTGGAGGACAATATCTTCAGCCAGTGGTAGCATTTATTTCTTCTGGCTCACAAATTTTGAGAACCTCAATTATTTCAGTTAACATTTGTGTTTCTGCTCTTCTTGATGGTCCTGACCTTAGAATTTCTTTACTTCTGAGTTTAGAAGGCCTTACTGACAACACTAATCACACCACCCTGTGTGTCCATCTCCTGACTTCCCAAGCTCGCTGTGCCCTGGCTGAGGCCCAGGCTCTGTAGTGGTCTCCACACTTTACTTGCCTCCCTCTAGGTCATCTCTGCAGAGCTGCATGGCTCCTCTTGAAGTGCAGACTCCTCACTTCCATACCCTGCTTAAAAGTTCTCAGTGACTTCTCATAACCCTAGAAATTAGAGTCCTCAGCATGGACTTGAAGTTAATTTATCATCTGGTTTCTCCTGGGTGTTTGACAGGAAAATTCCTTTGAGGTTTTAAGCATGTAGTCTCTGTTGTGTAAACTGTTCCCTTTTCTAAGCTCATCTCCTGAACATTGTTCATACCTTAGACTAGATGGCAGTCCCATTGAGAATCCTTCCCTTCCTGTGGGTTGATTTTTCTTTGTGTCTGATCTTACACAGATGGCAGGTACAATTTCCATAGCCAGCAAGCACAATTGCTGATGTATGACTGGCATGCAGTATATATTTTAACATTAAGATATTTGAGTCTGGCCTGGGGATATAGCTCAGTGGATGAGTGCTTGCCTAGCATGCACAGTGCCCTGAGTTCAATCCCCAGTATCAAGAAAAAAAAAAAAAAAGAAAGAAAAGAAAAAGATATTTGAGACTCACCATGACTGTGTATTGTATTGTTATTGTATTATTGTACTAAAAGCATCACTCTTTTTTAAATCTTTTTTTAAAATTAAGTGTGTTGGTACATGTTTGGTATACATAATGAACACATTCACCATAGGGAGTTTGTCCATGTACATGATGTAACTTGATTCTTTTTTCCTTCTTCTTTTCCCATTTGCCTACCCTCCCTGTGACACCTCTTCCTTTCCTTATTTACAAAGGCTTTGAGCATTACTCTTAAAATATGGAAAGTAGGACGGGGATTTAGCTCAGTGGCATAAGCGCCTGCCTGGCAAACACGAGGTCGTGAGTTCAATTCTCGGTACAAGAAAAAAAAAAGAAAGTAGGCTTATTCAAAATACTTTGGTTCAGAGAAAATATTACTTTGGATATATTCATGGAAAAAAATGATTACTAAAGTTAATTTGTAATTATTTCCTTTATTTAGTTACAGGCAAGTTCCACTTCTGAATCTATGGATCAAGTACTAAACAAAAATAGAGAGGGAGAAAAATCAAGAGATTTGATCAAAGAGAAAATTGAACCAAGTGCTAAGGATTCTTTCATTGAAAATAACAGCAGCAACTGCACTAGTGGCAGCAGCAAGCCAAATAGCCCCAGCATCTCCCCGTCAATACTTAGTACTACAGAGCACAAGCGGGGACCCGAGGTCACGTCCCAAGGGGTCCAGACTTCTAGCCCAGCGTGTAAACAGGAGAGAGACGATAAAGAGGAGAAGAAGGATGCAGCTGAGTGAGTAAACCTGGATTTAACAAATCCTGTTATTCACATAACTTTTTTTAATTTAATGTATTTTACCCTTCCAACTCAGTCTGTCTGGACTTTTAGACTGTTTATAAACAATCGGCCTAACCAGATGTTGTCTTAGAGTAAATCTTTATACCTTTACTACTATTCTGTTTTCCCCATTTTTGTACTTCAGGGGAGCGAACTAGGCATTAAGTTAAAAGGGCTTTTTCTGCAAATGTACAGGACTTGGAAAATTAAGAGTTCGGGGAACCTGTCTCTCGGGACTCCAGTCAGCCTAGACTGAAGCTTCACATGCTTCTAAGACTAAGAATTGCCACACAAAAATGCAGTGAAGTTTCTGGTACTCCTCCTTGAAATTCAAAGTGTTTTTCATCTGGTTAATGTTTAGATTTTTTAAGATAAACTTAATTCTACAGAACTAGTGTTTTATCAGTTAAATGGCTTCAGAAGCCAGGTGTGGTGATGTATGCCGATAAGCCTAGCGCTCTGGAGGCCAAGGCAGGAGGATCACCATAAGTTTGAGGCCAATCTGAATGACGTAGCAAGGCTCTGTTTCATAAAACAAAAACAAAAATTCCTTCAGATCCCAATCACTATTGAATTATGTGTTCTTATCAACCAACCAACCCAGTTACAGCTGTATTTGAGATACAGCTGTCTAAGTTGGGAAATCTTGGTCTTAATTTGAGGCAAACAACTTTACTAGAGCCCTAACTTTTCTCAAGATATGTTACGTAAAAATATCTTGTCACATTAAAAATGATTGCAAGTTATGAAATACAAATATAGTAAAACATTGCTTTTAATACAAGGATATTTTATAAGGAGCTACTATCTTTTTAGCGCAAGTATTTGTTGATAGCTCATGAGAGGAGCAGTTACATACTACTCAAAAGTTTTAAGAACAAATTTTGTTTTTGCTTGTATAGCTTCTTTATCAGATTAAGGAATAGGTAATGGGGAGGGTGTGTGTGCGTGCACTATAAAGATTAGTGATTTTCTAGTGAGAACTGTTTTAATTGTGTGTTTAACAATTTAAAAACAGATTAAGTATGGAAAATTTTAGGGACCCACAAAGCCTATGCAGATTTCACTGGCTTTTGTATTTTTTTCTGGTTTAGGCAAGTTAGGAAGTCAACATTGAATCCCAATGCAAAGGAGTTCAACCCTCGTTCTTTTTCTCAGGTAACTTTGTTACTTTCTTTTAGGTAAGCTACTCCCTGAAAATAATTCTAGTTAGTTATAGTCATCCTCTTCCCATACCTGTATTCTAAGTTCAGTTTACCATGTTAAAACAACTTTATTTTGCTTGTGTGGATCACTTGTGAAACTTTTTAGCCAGAAAAAAAGATTTTTGTTTGGTCATAAGTTAGGTGTTATCTGGGGGAAAATTTTTTTGAATCTTTCTGACTCAGAATTGAAGGAGGTTGGCTAGCTTAACTGTCAGGTTCATAGGTACACTGTTGTGTTTTTCTGCTGAATTTATTTTAAAAATTTTTTAATTTTAAAAATACTTCCTCTGGATCCAAATCACTGCCACTATAATTTTTTTCATTGGCAGGATTTTGCTTTAGCTTTCTACAAAAAACATTTTTTTCTTTCATTTAAATATTTATTTTCTAGGCCAAGGACATGGCTTAGTGGCACAGCACCTGCCTGGCAAGCATGAAGTCCTAAATTCAATTCTTGGTTCAAAAAAAAAATTATTTCCTGTGGTGTTTATTGGTTGTTGGTTTGTGTTTTGTTATTTTGAGGTGGGTTTTTTTCCCCCCTCAATAAAGGATACTGGTTAAAAGCAAGCAAAAATTAAAAAGATTAGAGAACTCAACCTGAAAATTGCAATAATAGTTAACTTTTCACCATGAGATAGTTGAATTTTACTTCTGTTTTTATAGCCAAAGCCTTCTACCACCCCAACTTCACCTCGGCCTCAAGCACAACCTAGCCCATCTATGGTGGGTCATCAGCCGCCAACTCCAGTTTATACTCAGCCTGTTTGTTTTGCACCAAATATGATGTATCCAGTCCCAGTAAGCCCAGGCGTGCAAGTAAGTCATGGAACTTGACATTTACTTAGCTACCTTACTTGTTTGACGTAAGCATTCTTTAGATTTGCAGTGATTTGAGGTACATTCACATTCAGAAGTGTTTGAAGGAGGGAGGTGTGCAATGATTTGGTCTGTTGTTATTATAAGGACCTAAATCTAAAAATGTTTACTGGTGAGAAAGAAGAGTTAAATTTACTATAACTTGTTGGAGTTTATCCTTTTAGCTTGAGTATGATTTTATTTTTTAACAACACCTAGGCGATGAGGAAAGCCCAGTTCTAGCTCTCAGCAAGATAAAACTAATAGTGATAGACCACCTTCTTATCATAAGAATCTAATGTTATTTTTTTTAATTTCCTCAAGCCTTTATACCCAATACCCATGACGCCCATGCCAGTGAATCAAGCCAAGACATATAGAGCAGGTAAAGGTGAGAATAATCCTGCCTGTGTTTGCTTGTAGCCTGCATGCTGCATGAATTAAACAGCTCAGTTTATAATGAACACTCATGACTCAGCTTCAGCTTTTGATTAGGCTGTGTATTGAATTTTGATGACCAACATTAAGGTATTTAGATGAATTTTTATAAGCAAAATATGGAAGAAAAATGCCTTAGTTGTGATTGTTCAGTATCTTGAAAATAATTAGTACATTCTAAAGTGTACATTCTGAAGTTTGGATTTAAATTTGGAGTTAAATTTGAAAAATAGGGTTTGCTAGATTAATGTACTAGACTGCTGATCTTATTTTACATTAAATTACAATTATTTTCTCTAACATCCAGAATTTCTTTTGAAACAGAAGACATGTCAGAATTCTTGACTTTTTTATATACATGTACATATACATGTTTTTTCTTTCAGTTCATACTAATGAAACAATATGTTTACATGTGTGTCTTATTTATTCCACTAATGAGTACATTCTCAAGTTGCACTCATGTACCTGTAAAACTCTCCAGTTTATCCTTCTTTATGGCTGAGTAGTACTCCATTGTATAAAAATACTACATCATTTTTATCCATTCATCAGTCAGTGGGCACTTAGGTTGTTTCTAAGATCTGGTTATTACAAACTGTGCTGCTATAAACATGGGCGCACATACATCACTGTGGTATGATGTTTTTAATTCTTTTGGGAAGATACCCAGAAGGGGAATAGCTGGGATGAATGGGACCTCAAGTCCTAGTTTTTTTGAGGAATCTCCACACTGATTTCCACAGTGGTTGTACCAGTTTGTATTCCCACTAACAGCAGAGAAGGGTTCTTTTTAAATTCTTTTGGGAAGATACCCAGAAGGGGCATAGCTGGGTTGAATGGGACCTCTAGTCCTAGTGTTTTGAGGAATCTCCATGCTGATTTCCACAGTGGTTTCACCAGTCTATACTTCCACCAACCCCACAACCCTGCCAGCATTTGTTATTGCTTGATTTCTTGATACTAGCCATTTTTTCTGGGTGAAGTAGAATCTCAGTGTTACTGCATCTCTCAAATGACCAGTGATGTTGAACATTTTTTCATATATTACTTTGTTGTTTGTATTTCTTCATCTTAGAAGTGTGTATTCATCTCAGATGGCCATGTTTGGATTGGGTCATTAAATCTAGGAGGATTGATTTTTTTTTTTTTTTTGAGCTCTTTATATGTTCTCAATAGTAACCCTTTGAGAAACAGCTGGCAAACATTTTCTCCCACATTGTGGGTTGTCCCTTCACTCTGTTGGTGCTTTCTCTTGCTGTGCAAAAGCTTTTCAGTAGAGTGAGATCTACTGAAGTTTTTGATTCTTTGTGATAGTTCCTGTGTAATCCAGGTTTTATTTAGAAAGGCTTTGCCTATACCAGTGTCTTCAACAGTTTTACCTACTATTACCTTTCAGCAGATTTAATGTTTCTGTTTTAATATTAAGAGCTTTGATCCATTCAGATTTTAGCTTAGTACATGGTGAAAGATGGGTCCAGTTTTAATCTTGGGCATGTGCATAGCCACTTTTTTACAGCAACATTTATTAAAGAGGCTACCTTTCTTCCACTGAACATGTTTGACATGTTTATCAAAGATAAGGTGGCTTAGTGTGTTTGGAGTTGTTTCTGCATCTTCTAATCTGTTACATTGATCTTTCAGTCTGGTTTGTTTGGCCAGTTCCACACTGTTTTTATCACAGTAGCTTTATAGTATAATTTCAGGTCAGGATTGTGATGCCTCCTGTTTTGTCTTTGTTGCCCAAGATTGCCTTTGCTATTTTAGGTCTCTAGAGATTGTTGCTTCACTATTTATACTAGCTTTTTGGACTTGAGTGGTTTCTAAAAATAAAAAAGAAATCTTATAATGTTGAGAAATGCTAAAGAATTCCTTTTTTGAAATTCAGTTAATTTAGCGCAATTGTTATTTTGTTGAGAAATAGGAGAAAGTAGGACTTCTATAGAAAAGACAGTTTTCAATGACCAATAATTATCTTTCAGACATAAAAATTTCACTTAAGTTTTTTGTTTGTTTTTCTGGGTTTTTTGAGACAGAGTCTCATAATAGTTCGGGTTATCCTTGAACTCGCTATGTAACCCAGGCTGATCTCGAACTCATGGTGATTCTCCAACCTCAGCCTCTGAAGTGTTGGAATTGTAGGCATGCTTTACCATATGTGGCCAAATTAAGATTTCTTAGTATTTGAAATAACTGTGATTTTGTAGGTTAACTGAAAGTCTTAACTTTCTTTTTATAAGTATGGTAAGCTTTTATTATAGGGATGGTACTTAGAATCCTTCAGCTCACTTAAAAAATTCTACTTTAACCAAAATGTATAGTAGATGTTGGGAAATGGGAAGAAAAAGTTCAAGTGGGAAAGGGAACAAAAGAGGAGAGAGGGAGGAAGGAAAAAAGGACAAGAAAAAAAAAGAATAGAAGGAAAAAATGGGAACAAAGCTTTTGTAAATAAGGAAAGGAAGAAAGTTGAAGAGGAGAGGGAAAGAAATGGAAAAAAAGAAGCAGCAAGATATGTCATGTAAGGGCCAGGGATTTAGCTCAGTGGCTTAAGCGCCTGCCTGGCAAGCGCGAGGTCATGAGTTCGATCCCTGGTACCAAAAAAAAAAAAAAAAAAAAAAAAAGATATGTCATGTATAGGCACAGATTTGCTATGATGAATGTGATTATTATGTATATCTAAAATGTACCAATGAAGCTTTTTTTTAAAAGTTAGGAAATAGGGGGCTGGGGATTTAGTTCTGCGGCATAAGCACCTGCCTGGCAAGCACTAGGTCATGAGTTTGATCCCTGGTACCAAAAAAACAAAAGATGGGGGAAAAAAGGAAATAAAGAGTAGAAATTAATGAAATAGTAAATAAAAAATAGAGAAATATAAAAAACTAGGTCATTAAAAGGAAAATTGACCAACCTTAACCCAAAAAACTCTACCTTTGGTTATTTAAAGTAATTCTTAGTTACAGAAATCAACCTGTTTTTTTTGTGGGGTTTTTTTTTTTTTTTTTTTTTTTGGTGGTACCAGAACTTGAACTCAGGGCCTTGTGCATGCTAGTCAAGCACTGTACCACTGAGCTACATCCCCAGCCCCAGAAATTAATCTTACGGTGAGGATTTGAAGGGACTCAGGGAAGAAGAGTTCTTTAGTGTGTCATAATTGAGGTGTTCTTATATTATTTCCTGGTGTTAGGGTGTGGGAATGTTTTGGTTTTTTTGGAAACAAGGTCTCACTGTGTAGTTCAGGCTGGTCTTTTATTCACTGTGCACCCAGGGTAGTCTTGAACTCGAGGTAATCCTCCTGCCTGTCTCCTGAGTGCTAGAATTACAGGTGTGCACCAGTATCTCTGGCATTGTTGCTGGTTTTCATGCTGGTTACTTAATACAGTGCAAAAGAGACGTGTTAAAATGGAAAAGATTGCCAGGTGTGGTGGCACATGCCTGTGATCCCAGCACACAGAAGGCTGAGGCAGGAGGATCGTTGCGAGTTCAAGGCCAGCCTGAACTGCATAGTGAGACCTTGTTTCCAAAAGACAAAATGAAGGAAAAGATTATTGCAGTAAAAGCAAGTGTGACAGTATAGCTATCTGACATGAGAGCTATGTTCTGACCTCAGGAGGCTCTGTCCTTTTATTAGAAACTGTATGTCCTGAGGATAGTTCAGCCTGTTTTACAGAAATATTTCTGTTGAAACAATAAGGATATTGGCAAGGATACCAACTATGGAGTCCAAGAATGGTGGCACATACCTGTAATCCCTGTAATCCTGACACTTGGGAGGCTGAGGCAGGGGGATCACTGTGAGTTCAAGGGCAGCCTGAAGTCTATAGTGAAACTCTTGTCTCAGAAAGATTTAAAAAAAAAAAACAAAAAAACTAGGCTGGGGATTTAGCTCAGCGGCATAATCTCCTGCCTTGCAAGTGCACGGTTGTGAGCTCAATCCCCGTCACCATAAATAAATAAATAAATAAATAAATAAATAAATAAATAAGCTATGAACAGGAACTAAGTAGGTGAGAAGTGATTTTATCCATCATCTAGATTCTGTGATTTATAATATAATTTTGCTATATTAATATGTAGGTTTTTTCTTTGCTGGAGATTAAAACAAATCTGAAAACCAGACGTGGTTGTGCGCACCTGTCATTCCAGCACACTTTCTGGTCAGATGAGGAAGGAGGCTTGCACGTTTGAGCCCAGCCTGGGCATTAGGATAATTGAGCAGTTCAGTGAAACCCTGTCTCTAAAATAAAGAATAAAAATGTATAGGGATACAGTAGAGGGAAGATAGCCTCTCCAGTAAGTGGTGCTAAACTAAAGTCAAAATGGATCAAAAATCTAAATGTTAAAAACAGCCATGGGTAGCACATGCCTATAATCCCAGCAAGGAGGCTGAGACAGGAGGATCACTGGGAGTTCAAGGCCAGCCAGGGCTACATGGTGGGTTCAAGACCAGCCTGAGCTGCAATAGTGAGACCTTGTCTCACAAACAAAAACTTAATCTACTGAAAGATAAACTGTGTACAACTGTTGAAGATACAGGCAAGAACTTTTTGAACAGAACCCCAACAACACAAGAAATAATAACAAGAGTGACCAAGTAGGATCACATCAGATTAAAAATTTATACACAGCAGAGGAAACAACCAACAAAGTGAAGAGAGAACCTACAGATTGGGGGGAAAAATGTTGCCAGCTGTTCCTTGGACAGACAACTGACATCCAGGATATCGAAAGAATTCAAAAACACTAAATCCCTCCCTGCGGCCGCAAAAAAGACCCAGTCAAAAAAATTGGCAATCAGGCCAGGGGTTTAAGCTCAGCGGTATAAGTGCCTGCCTGGCAAGTGTGAGGTCATGAGTTCAATCCTCGTTACCAAAAGAGAAAGGGGGCAGCCACTGTCTCAAAAAGATAAACACAAAAACAAAACAAAACAAAACAAAACCTGAGCCATGCATGGTAGCACAGTCCTATACCCAGCACTCAGGAGGCTGAGGCAGGAGTATGGCAAGTTTGAGACCAGCCTGGACTACAAAGTGAGTGCAAAGCCAGCTTGCACTGCATGGTGAGACCCTGGCTCAAAAAGACACACAAACAAAAAAAAAGCAACCAAAATGAGTAGATTCTTCTCAGGAGTACAAGTGGCTGATAAGTACATGAAAAAAATGTTAAGACATCTCTAGACATTAGAAAAATGCAAATTAAAACTACACTAACCTCTTAACCCAAATAGAATGACTATCATAAAAAAAAAATGTAATAATAGCAAATGCTGCTGAGGGTATGGGGAGAGGGTCTATTGCACTGTTGGTGAGAATGTAAACTAGCACAACCACTATGGAGATTAGTGTGGAGATTCCTCAAAAACTTGCAAGTAAAAATTCCATTTGTCTCAGCTGTCCCCCTTTTCAGGATCTTCCCAGCAAGTTAAAGTCATTATATTACAGTGATAGGTGCATGCCTGTGTTTATAGCGGCACAGTTCGTAATAATTAGATCCTGGAAAGAGCATGTATGTCCAATGACAGGTAAGGAAGATATATTTATGCACAGTGGAGTATTACACTGCCATAAAGAAAGATATATTTAAGTCATTTGTAGAGAAACGGATGCAATTTGAGACCATAATGTTAAGTGAAATGAGTCAGACACATAAGCTTTTAAATATCACAGGATTTGTCTTATATGAGAAACTAAAAATACATATATGCACATGAAGAGCAAAATAGAAGATATAAAATTCAAGTAATTTTCCAAATTACATACTCCATTGTTTCAAAATATTTTAATGTATATGCTAATATATTTCATTTGTACTACTAGTTTTTCTTAGTTAACTGAAAAGAAAGTTTTGTGCTATCATGTTTGTTCTTTGTAAGAGAACCTTTTGTCTGTCTCATACGCTGTGTAACTTCTTTGAAGATAATAACAGTGTATTAACTATAGTTATTTTCTTGTTTTGGCAAAAAATTGTTTTTCATAAAATGGTTTTTTTAGGGGCAGGGGATTTAGCTCAGTGGCTTAAGCACCTGCCTGGCAAGTGCAAGGTCATGAGTTGGATCCCCAGTACCTAATAATAATAATAATAATAATAATAATAATAATAATAATAGTTTTTTAAAGGCAGGTACAGGGAATGTGGAGCCCAGAGTAAAGACACTAAGTTCAATCCCTGGTACCATGGACACAAACACTCCAGACTTGCATTTTCTTAACCGACTTAAACATGTTTTTTTCTGTAGTTTAGCAATTTGTTTTGGTTTTTGTTTGACACAGAGCCTTGCTGTATAATCTAGGCTGGGCTTGGATTCACTATTTGGCCCAGGTTGCCATAGAACTCAGCATTGCTCCTGCCTCAGCCTCTCGAGTGCTGGGACTATACGCATGTGTGTCACCACACCTGGTGTATTGTATGTCATTTCTTTGTGTTGTGTTTTGTTTTTGGTACTGCAGATTGAACCCAGGACTGTTTACATGTGTAAGTGAAACTAAACTCTTCATCCCTTAGTGTTTTTTTTTTTGTTGTTGTTTTAAATCAGATCAAGTGTGGTAATATCTGTAGTCCTGGCACTCTATGAGGCTGAAACAAAAGGATCCTACATTTGAGTCGTATCTGACCAACTCAGCAAGACCTTGTCAAAACAAAAAAAGATAGTGAGTTCAAGGCCAGCCTGAATATGAGCTCTAATGAGACCCTGTTTTTTTAAAAAAAATTATAATTTAATTTAATTTAATTTAATTTAATTTAATTTAATTTAATTTAAAAAGGCTGAAGATGTAGCTCACTGATAAGAGTGCCTCAGGATTCAATCTGTCCCTGTACCCCAGAAAAGAATTTTTCTTAAGTAGTTGAAATGCTGTTGCTGCATTTTATAAAATAAATAGTAATTCTGTGGTACATAATCAAATTACTTTGGTTGAGTGAAGAATTTTTTTTTTAAATGGGAATCGAACTCACTACCTTGCGCTTGCCAGGCAGGCACTGTGCCCCTGAGCTATATCCCCAACCCCATGAGTGTATTTTTCCATGTGGAGTATTTTGAATATGGATCAAAACAAGACCTAGAAATTCGTGAAATCCATTACATCTCTTTATGCCCCCCCGCTTTTTTTTTTGAGATGGTCTTGCAGTATAGTTCAGGCTGGCCTTAAACTTTTGGTGATTCTCCTGCCTCAGCTTCCCAAATGCTGGGATTTTAGTTGTGCACCAGCACACCCAGCTCTCTTTTCTGTTATTTTAAGGCAAACCAGTTTTTATGTATTATGCCTTACATTCCAGATGTTTATTTTGTTATGCTACTATTAATTACATTCAGGTTCAGCAGTTTTTAGGAGTAGTGGAATGTAAAATAAACGGCGCTGCGTTGAATCTTTTGGGTTGCTGTCTGATCCCTGCTTGTGTTATGGGAAGGTGATACAGTACAGTTCATGAGACCAGTCCTTAGGTGATACTGTGCGTTTTGGACCATGCTTTGAAAACCACTGCAGTGAGTTGGAAAACAGTGAAACAGAGCTGAACATGGTACCACACACCTGTAATCCCGGTGCACAGGAGGCTGAGGCAGGAGGGTCACGTGAATTGGAGGCTAGCCTAGACTGCATATTCAAAGCAAGACCCTATTCCAAAAAGCAAAACAAAAAACACCAAAGAGGGCTAGGGATTTATTTAGCTCAGCCGCATAAGTGCCTGTCTGGCAAGCGGGAGGTCATGAGTTCCATCCCCAGTACCAAAAAAGAAAAAAACAAAACAAGTGGGACAGTAGAGAAACAGCCCTGACCAAAAAACTGCAATATGCTTTACAACTCACCTTAGCAGTGACTCTACCTGGATTCTGCTGTGTGCTGTTGTTTACACAGAACAGCCCTAGACAGAACATCTGGGGAACAGAAGGAACTGTATATTTTTAATCTTCCTGCAATGTGCATTAAATATTTTAAAAATTTTTATTGTCTGATCATTAGACTATAGTATCTAAAATTTTCTGGAGTATTTCTTGTCTTCAGTGTCTGTTTTACTTAAAGAAATTCTCTTAAGTGCCAATTGTCAGAGTTGCTTTCAGAAGTACTCAGCTCACTATGTGGAGATGTCAGTAGCTTGATCAGTTAGATAGCTTAAAATGACTAAATTGTTTTCTATTTAAAGATAGCTGTGGTTAGCCATGGTTTTGCACACCTGTGATCCCAAGCACTTGAGAGGCCAAGGCAGGAGCATTGCTGTGAGTTCAAGGCCACCCTGAACTGTATATAAAGACCCTGTCTCAAAAAAAAAAAAAAGAAAAAAGGCTAGAGAGATAGCTCAGTGTCACAAGGCACCTGCCTGACAAGTGCAGGCAAGGTCCTGTGACTCAATTCCTGGTACCCCACCCACCAAAAAACCAAGCAAGCTATACATCCAGGTTTTTCATTTTTGTTTTTGTTTTCTGTGAGAAGTCAGTTTACCATCTCTGGTCCCTGTTTGTGAACTACTTTGTGACATTGGTCTTTACATACATCTTTCATCATGTCGTTATTTTCTTAACAAATCTAAAACTATGTAAGTCCCTTGACTTTTTTTCTCTCACCAAGATTTTATTTTTGTTTGTTTCGTTGTTTGCATTTCTAGATTTTTAACAGTTTTTTTGGAAAAAATTAAATTTCATAGCAAAATAATAGAATAACAGTCATTAATACATTCCATATTACCTTCAAAGTAGTCAGAGTACAAGATATGGGCATAAAAAATTCTTCACATGGTAATAGCACAAACCGTTCTCTTCAGTGAACTAAGAGAAACTAGTAGTATAACTATCTTGTGTTGTTTTTCCTTATCCCTTCCTTCTTTTTCCCTTTCCCACACCCTTGTTCCTCTTCCCTTTAGAACAATTTCTTCCCATTTCACAGTATCTACTGTACATTTTGATCCTTATTTACTCTTTCAGTTTCTCACACCAGGGAGACAATGTGGTGTTTTATACACGTGAGTCTGATTTATTTCACTTACAAGTACAGTCTCAAGTTGCATCCATTTATCTATAAATGTCCCAAGTTTATCCTTCTTTATGACTGAGTACTATGCCATGGTATAAAAAGACCACATCTTTTATATGCACTCCTTGGTTGATGAACATTTGGGCTGTTTTGAAGATTTAATTATTACAAATTGTGCTGTTGCAAACATGGGTGTACATATATTGCTGTGGTATGAGGTTTTTAATTCTTTAATTCTGGGAAGAAACCCAGAAGGGAAATGACTGGGTCGAATGAGACCTGTAGTCCTAGTTTTTTGAGGAATCGCCACATTGATTGCACCAGTCTACACTCCCACCAACAGTAGAGAAGAGTTTGTTTTTCTGCACAACCCCTCCAGCATTTATGATTGGTTTATTTGTTGATGGTAGCCATTCTTCCTGGAGTGAGAGTGATGGAATCTCAGTGTTGTTTTGACAAAGGGTCCAAATATGTCCACTGAAAGGAAGAGCCTGTTTATTTAGTAAACGATGCTGTAAAAACTGCTCCACACATGCCAGAGACTAAAACAAGACCATGTCCATCACCATGCACTAAATTAAAACAAAATGGATCAAAGATCTAAATATTGAAACAAACACTAAATCTACCAGAAGAGAAAATAGGTAGAAATCTTGAAGACAGAGGTGTAGGCAGAGACGTAATGAACAAAACCCAGATCCCATGGGAAATAACTACGCAGAATCATCAAGTGGGATGAAAAGCTTATTGAAAAGCTTTTGCACAACAAAAGAAATCACCAACGGAATGAAAAGACAACTCATGGAGTAGAAAAAAATTTTAGCCAGTTGTCCCTCAGACAAAAGACTTACATCTAGAACATATAAAAAATTGAAAAAAATCAGACCCACCGGGATTCAAAGGCCCAGTCCAAAAATAGGCATCTTGACATGAATGTACACTTCTCAGATGAAGAAATATAAACAGCAAATACATGAAAAAATGTTCAACATCATTGGATGGGCATGTGAGAGTTGTAAATTAAAGCATTTCCACATTTTTATAGTCATCTTGGGATCATGCATTAAATCTGTAGATCATTTCTTGGGAGATACCTTAACATTGATCCCATGTCACTCCAGTTTTTAGATTTTCTGTTTCATCGTCTCATAGTTTTAATTGTATTGAGTTTATGCATACTTGCTTAATTTTCCTGTAGTATTTCCTAACTTTTATACTGTTGAGAATGTTTTTTAAATTTTTCAGCGTGTGTTTGTTAGTATATAAAGATCTGTTTTGCTTTTGAGTCTTTTTCTTTTTCCATTTTTTGGAGGGAATTGAACTCAGGGAGTTCACTCAGCTGTGTCTATACTTTTTCTTCTGTTTTTTGAGGATGGCCTCAAACACAGCAATGATCCTCCTGCCTCAGCCTCCCAAGTGCTGGGATTGTAAGTGTGTGCAACCACACCCAGCAAGAAAGCATTTAAAGAGAGAGATCAAGTCCAACCTGAATTGCATAGCAAAACCTCATCTCAAAAAAACAAAAGCTGTAACTTTTTAAACACTGCTTTATTTGCATTTCACAAACCCGATATTATAATTTTATTCAGTAGTATATTTTTTAACCTTATGATTTCATTAACCAATGGGTTTAAGTATGCTTTAAATTTCCAGATATTTTCATGTTTCCAGATGTTTTGGGGATTTATTTCCATTGTGGTCAGAGAACATATGCAAGGGCTGTTTCTTTAGATGTTGATTGTTCATGTACAGTTGGATCTGTTTCTGGTTTTTAATACTGATTCTTTTCGAGTTATCTTGACTTTTATTTTTCATATGATTTATTTTTCGTATGATTTATGATTAGTATTTCTCCTTTGAAGATTAGTCATCTTTTAAAAACTTCACTATTAAAAATTTGAAGCACATACAAAATAGTGGTTCAAATAGCACAATAGAGTTTAGAAGGATCACAAGTTCAAGGCCAACTTGAGCTACACAATAGTAAAGACCCTAGCTCCAAAAAATAAAAAAGAGTATAATAGACATAGTCACTCGCCTTTGCCTATCATAAACTGATGGCCAATTTTGTTACATACATAACTCCCTCTTCTCAAATTTTTTTTAAGGGAGAGCAGCACATCTCAGTCATATTGTATTGTTTGGAAATTACTTAGTTTTGTAATTCTGAAAGATAAAATATCACTAGAAATCTATAATAGCATTATCCCATTGACAAAATTAAAGGTAACTCCTTAATATCTTGTTTTTCTCCTTTTAGCAAAGAGTCCATTTAAGGGTTATAAGTTGCATTTGATTATCATGTGGTTTTTTTTGTTTTGTTTTTAGTTTCGTGATGAAACTTTTCATTATGAAATTTTTAAAGACATTGACAACTTCTGGGCAGCCGTATTTCATTATACCCTTATTTCTTGTGCCCCGTCTGCACTGGATTATTCTGAAGTAAATCTTACACACCATACTATTTTATCTGTCAGTATTTCAGTGCACATCTTTAGGGGTTGTTTGATTCTTTCTTTTGTAAATCGTACTCTAAATTATAGTTTTTCCCTTAGTGCAGTTGCTCTTCACATCTTATTTAAGTCCCTGCTTTTGTCCTCTCCTCTTTCCAACCATATAAATGTTACTGATTGCATCCCCCTGTGGTGTTTAAAGTCATCTTCTGTGTTTTGTGTAGACATATTATTATTTAATGAAGGTTTGATGAGCCTGGATTGGGTTTTTTTAAGCCAATGATGGGTGTACCTTCTGTCATGTTTTGCTATACAGGTGTAACCAGTGTGTTCCATTGCCTGGTTTATCCAGGATAAGTTCTTTCCTGTGAGTCTTAGCAGCTGCCATTGGTGATCATGTTGTATTTTAGATCCAGTATTTCAGTAGAAGTTGCAAAATGATGTTCTCTTTCTTTCATTCCTTCTTCAATTAGATGGAACGTTTCTGTAAAAACTTTGTCATCAAACTATTTGTCTACCTTGAGGTATAATTTATATAAAAAAGGCAACTAAAAACCTCGTTTGCTTGTTTTTTGGTTTTTTGGGGGGGTTGCTGTACCGGGAATCAAACTCAGGACCTTGTGTTTGCCAGGCAGGTGCTTATGCCACTGAGCTATATCCCCAGCCTAATAATGGCTGTGTGTTTGTTTGGTTTTGGGTTTTTGGTACTGGGAATGGAACTCGGGACCTTGTGCTTGCCAGGCAGGTGCTGTGCTGCTGAGTTAAATCCCCAGTCCTGTGTATGCCAACTTTTATGTCCTGCTACTTTACTAAATTCTAATCACTTGAGATAGTGGATAAAGATACTTTAGTATTTTTCAATACTAAAGGCATAATTTTAAAATTAAGCCATGGATTGTGTAAGTTGTATTTTTCCTCCATGGTAATTGGATCTTTACATAAAACCACCTCCTTGCTCTCTTGCTATAAACTGCAGAGTTACTTTTAATGCAGCCTTTGAGGCAGGTTATATTTAAAAACATGCCAGAGTGAAAGACTTAATTAACGTAAAGCCAAGGGTTTTTTAGCCATTTGTTACTGATAATTCTTTTGTATAAGGTGGTGCAGTGTCCTGTAAACTGTAGGATATGTAGTATCATTCCTAGCCCTTATTCATTAGACCCTAGTAGTAACATCACCCATCCCTCAGTTGTGATCACCAAAAATATCTCCAGACATTGCCAGATGTCCCCTGAATGACAGGATTTCAAATTAAGAACCATTGACACAGGAAAGCATATTTCGTACAGCTATAAATTAAGATTACAATGGATTCTGTTTAGGAGGGAAACCATCATAGCCAAATAATTTAAAGCCAATACTACCATAAACAAAAAATAGGAAAGGTAGCATACTTTTTTTTAAGTAAACATGGAGGTAAGCTGGGAGTGGTGGCGCACGCCTGTAATCCCATACTCAGAAGGCTGAGGCACAAGGATGGCTGCAAGTTCAACCCAAGTCTGGCTGTATAGTCTGTTCAAGGCCAACCTGTACTACACAGTGAGACTCCGGAGGGGGGGCCAGTAACCAGCAATAAAAGTGATAATATTGAATAGGTTAAGTTTAGCAACTGAGCTTAATTAGACAAACTTTGATAAAGTTGCATTTGAGTTTGAGTCCCTTTTTTCTGTACAAAAAGATGCTCTTTCAGAAAGTGAACTGTTAAGATTAAACTTAGAAAAATACTAGACACTATTGCTTTGTTCAGTTTTCATGTTTATTTTTCAAAATAGATGAAATACATTTCAGCAAGAGTCACTAAATGTTTAATAAAAATTTAAATATTTACCCATATATAGTGGCACACCCCTATAATCCCAGTACTCAGGAGGCAGAGACAGGATTGCTGTTTGAGGCCAACTTGGACTACATAGTGAGTTCAAGGCCAATCTGAACTATGTAGCAAGACCTTGTCTCAAAAACAAAACACCAGGCATGGTGATGTATGTAATCGGAGCTCTTGGGAGATGAATACAGGAAGATAGCCTCAAATTCAAGGCCAGCCTGGGTTACATAGTTTAGAACCAGCCTGAACTACATAGCAAGACCTTGTCAAAAAACAAAAGGAAATTTGCAGTTACCTATGTGATCAATTCTGATTTTATGAGCACACCAGGTTATATACAGTATCCTCCTTTTTGTTTTGCTTTGTTTTTTGCAACAGAGTCTTGCTGTGCAGTTCAGGCTGGCCTTAAAATTCACTATATAGCTGAGGCTGGCCTTGAACTTGCAGTGATCCTCCTGTGTCAGCCTCCCAAGTGCTGGGTTTACAAATGTGCACCATCATACACAGCTATATACAGTATTCTTCATACCTCTTACCTTGAAGACAGTGGTCACACAATTTCTCAAATGTCTTGATTAGCACCACAATAGAAATAGATCTCAGATGAGCACAGATGCTGTGTGGACATGTAAGGAAAGACATTCAGGCTGAAGCTAGCGCTTATGAAGACTGGAAAGACTCCATTGAGATGATGCCAGTCAAGGTGTGGTCTGAACTAGAGCTTTATTTAATAGGGGAAAAAAGCATGGAATAATACAAATCAGAAAGGGATTTTTAAAGAGTTACCATTTACATACCTGCCAATTGCTACATGATGCTATGTGATTCTAGGTTTGAGAGGGAGTGAGACATTGAGGATCCAGTAGTTAGTGTGGGATCTGTTTGGCTCTTGTCATGCTTTTGTTTTTCTCTCAGTGAGCTCAGTCCCATTTCCAACCAGTGGCTTAATTTTTATACCACTGTCAGCTTCTAAGGTGCTGCTGTAGTGGAATAAAATGTAAACAAAAGAGTGTCTGAGAAGTGATGAGAAGCCATTGAGAGTGCTGTTGGTATCTGTTCCAAGTGCTTAATTGTGTCTGAGGGTCTTTCTGACAAAGATACTTTAAAACTGATACTGCAGGATGAGTCACAGTCTTTCAAGGTTTTTTTTTTTTTTTTTTTTTTTTTTTTCTCTCTCTCTTTTCTTTGGTCTTCCCCAGGTTTTAGTTAGGAGCTGGTATTTGAGGGTTAAAGGGGCTGGAGCATGTAGTTCAGTGTGGTAGTCCTGGGTTCAGTCCCCAGTATCACTGAGATAAAATAAAACAGAAATGAAGTGAGATAATGTTGGAAAAGCAGGCATGGAGGGTCGAATCATACAGAGCCTTTGTCATGTGAGTGTATCACTCAGAAGGTGCTGTTTTATGTTAGTAAGTCTCCATCTTCCCCTGCAGTACCAAATATGCCTCAGCAGCGGCAAGACCAGCATCATCAGAGCACCATGATGCACCCCGCCTCAGCAGCAGGCCCGCCCATCGTAGCCACTCCCCCAGCATACTCCACTCAGTACGTTGCCTACAGTCCTCAGCAGTTCCCAAACCAGCCACTAGTCCAGCACGTGCCACACTATCAGTCCCAGGTAAGACTCAGATGGCTTCTTAATTTTTAATTACATATTTCAGTGTAAAAGTTTCAAAAGAAACAGCCAGGAAAGGTTTCAGAATTGTCCGTTGTTTCTGGAAAACAGAGTTAAAAATCTAACTGAAATCCGCTGGGTTCTTTTTTTTTTTTTTGGTAGGGTGGGGACAAGCCAGCCAGTGCTGCAGAAGTGCAAGGAATTGTTACACTTGAACTTCTGGGCTCATTTTAGATGTTTCAGTGTTTTTCCTTTTGTTTTTTCGTTTGAACGCAGCACCCTCATGTCTACAGTCCTGTGATACAGGGTAATGCTAGAATGATGGCACCGCCAGCACACGCCCAGCCCGCATTAGTGTCTTCGTCAGCAACTCAGTACGGCGCTCATGAGCAGACGCATGCCATGTATGGTAGGAAGCACTTTGTCTGTCTTTTCCAGGGTGCCTAACAATTCTTAATTTGTTTTAGAACCCTAAAAGGTACTCTTGAGTAGCCTGTCCTTTGATGACTTTAAGGGTCAAGAATCTAAAGGAAAAGATGAACCTGTATCTGCCTCTGACCTGCTATGTAAATCTTGGCAAATACTTCTTTGGTATCTATTCTTACTTTAGCTAAAATACAGTGATGCATGTGACAGCAAGCATCGTTTTTGGTGAAAGACTGTTTGTTCCTCATCCTCATCAGTATAGCCTGCCTAAGACAAGCAGGGAAATGTTGACTCTAGTGAAACAGAAAGGCTTGCTCTGGCATGAAAGCATGTTGCCGCCCTCCTTGCTCTAGGGTCGTTGGTGTTATATATTTTGTGTTGGTCTATTATGATAAGTGTGTTTGTGCATCACGCTTTATTGTAAAGTCAAAATTGTGTAACATTAAATCTATTTTAGACATGATTCACACTTTATATGTAATCAGTATAAATTAGTAGGCTGGGCATGGTGGCACACACCTGTAAGGCCAGCACTCAGGAGGCTGAGCAGGAGTATTGCCAGGAGTTTGAGGCCAGCTCCTGTATAGTGAGTTCAAGATGAGCCTGGAGTACATAGTGAGAACTTGCCCCAGGAAAAACAAGGGGGTGGAAAAAAAAGGTGGTGGTGGAGAGAGAGGCAGGAGTGAGAAATATTTTATATAAAATTAATGTAGAAGAATAATTTTTAAAAACTCATTTTCTTGATTTTGTGGTCAACAAATTTTATGTAGATTAACTTAGCATCTGTCTAAAATTCTAAAGTACATTTTTGGTGTTAAGAATTTTAAAATGAAGTTTCTTGTGGTATGTTTTAATAGAATCGATGGATAACCTCATATTATGTTATTCAAAATGCACCTTTAATTAGTATCAGTTTACAATGTTAGTTTTGTTCTTAATAGTTGTAAAAATTGCTGTATTGTCATTTGTTTTCCCATTGGCATTTAAATATTTTTGATGTAGAAGATAAATGTAGTTTATTCATATAATTGGAAAGTGTACTATTAGCTAGGTGTGGCAGTGTGTGCTTGTAACCCTGGCACTTGGAAGGCTGAGGTAGGAAGATCACTGGGAGTTCTAGGGCCTCCTGGGCTATGTACATACTTCAAGGCCAGGCAAAACTACATATCGAGACCCTGTCTGAAAAAAAAAGTGCACTACTATGAGAATAAAATTATAATTACATGTAGCTATGTGAGGTTGTTTCGTAAACCTCTTTTAACTTTTTGAATGATTGAGAGTGTAGCATTTCATATCTTTCTAAATGTGTATGGTGTTGGGGATTGAGCCTAGGCCTTTGCATATGCCAGGCAACCACTCTACCACTGAGCTACATGCCCAACCCTTAAAAAAAAAAACAAAACTTTTTTTGTTTTGGCTTTTTGTGCTTTTGTGTTTTTTGAGACAGGGTCTCACTATGTATTTCAGGTTGGCCTCGAGCTCACAGTGATCCTCCTGCCTCGACCTCCGGAATGCTGGGATTATATGTGCGCCACCACACCTAGTTTAAAAAACAAAACAAAAAGTCCTTTTGTTTTTTTGAACACATCCAAAAAAATGACATTTACAGATTTCTGGCAAACACACCCCATTCTTGAGATATACTGCCTTTTATAACTTCTGCACATTATCCTTTTAAACAACGGACTAGCATAGTGGTGAACCCCTCTAATCCCCAGCAATTTGGGACCTGAGACAGGAGGATTACAAATTTGAGGACAGCATGGGGAGCATAAAGAGATGCTCACTTTAATTTTTTTAAAACAAAAATAAAAATAACTGGCAATCCTAACATTATGTAGGCTACTACGATTAGAGTTCACAGCAAGAGTCATCCTTCCTTGCATCTCCAGCTGCACTGTATGCTTTCTTCCTGGAGGCTTGCTTCTGTCACAGGGGTTTACTAATGGTGCGAAATTAAAGGCATTTACAAACTGAGCGTGGTGGTGTAGGCCTTTAATGCCAGCATTTGGTGATGCTAAAGCAGGAGGATAGCTGCAAGTTCAAAGCCAGCCTGAACTAGAAACCCTGTCTGAAAAAAAACAAAAAAATTTTAGATATAAAATAAAGGCATTTATTTTTGTAAAATGCTGAGATTTGGTCTTAAGCCTTTTATTATAAATTAGACATTTTAAATTTATATTTGCCATGTTTTAGAAAACATTTCATTTAAGAAGCCCATTTAGTAATTTGACTAAAAAATACAGTGACAGAGACTGATTTGGTTCAACCTGTCATTGAGCTTGTGTTAGTTGTCTTAACCAGGACTTAAGTATGTATGTGAAAAGGCAGTGCTGGTTCTTCATACTGGCTTTCATGCACCTGATACACATTTCAGCAGTTTTCCAGTTTGCTGAAACTTTACGTGAAAAGTTCATTATGATAGTTAACACATTTCTGGTGAATGCCACTTTTTTTTTTTTTTTTATTGGTACTGGGGGTCGAACTCACGACTACACGCTTGCAAGGCAGGCACTTATGCCTCTAAGCTAAATCCCCATCCCTGAGTGAAGACTCAGAAGATTTTTTTTTTTTTTAATCCGTACCAGGGACCGAACTCACAACCACGCGCTTGCCAGGCAGGTGCTTATGCCGCTGAGCCAAATCCCCAGCCCCACATTTTTTATCAAGTAGATAAAACTTTTTTTGAGGGGGGCTCACTCCCTTCAGGAATAAAATCTAAAACCTTTGAGCTGAAATTTCCATTGCTTTTTTTCTGAAACAGGATCTTGCCTATGTAGTTTAGGCTAATTTTAAACTCACTGTGTAGCCCAGGATGGCCTTGAACTTTCCGCAATCCTCCTGCCTCAGCACCCCTGTGTCCTGTCCCAAGTGCTGGGATAACAGGTGTGTGCCACCATGCCTGGCTTCCATTGCTCTAAACCCATGGCTGTATACTCGTGTTTTTCAGCATTGAAGTAAAGTGCTGCAATGCTGCAATGTTGCACAGAATCTTGCTCCTCCTTATGTACACTCATTGCCAGTGTGTAGCTTTATCTTTGGATGAAGGGCCAGTTTTTTTATAGCTATCTTTATTTTTTTCTATCTTTATATATACACATACACATATATACATACATATACATAATATTGTTTCTTTCAGCTTCCCACACTAGTGAGACAACACAATGTTTTACACCTGCCTGATTTATTTCACTTATGAGTAGGGTCTCAAGTTGCATCCATTTAATCTTTCTTTATGGCTAAGTAGTACTCCATTGTATAAAAGTACCACCTTTTTTTTTTTTCAATCTATTCCTTTGTCAATGGGCATTTAGGTTGTTTCCAAGACTTAGCTATTACAAATTGTGCTGCTATAAACATGGGTGCACGTATATCGCTATGGTGCGATTATTTTTAATTCTTATGGGAAGATATCCAGAAGGAGCATAGCTGGGTTGAATGGGACCTCCAGTCCTAGTTTTTTGAGGAATCTCCATGCTGATTTCCACAGTGATTGTACCAGTCTACACTCCCACCAACGGTGGGGGAAGGGTTCCTTTTTCTCCACAGCTCCCTCTAGCATTTGCTACTGGTTGCTTTCTTGATGACAGCCATTCTTTCTGGGGTGAGGTGGAATCTCAGTGTTTTAATTTGCAGCTCTTGAATGACCAGCGATATTGAACATTTTTTCATATATTTATTTGTTGTTTGTATTTCTTTATCTGAGAAGTGTGTATTCCTCTCAGATAAAAGCCATGTGAAACAGTCTGCATAGTATATGCTGTATTCAAGGTACTTGAGATTTTTATAACTATCATCCCAGAACATTTTCATCTGAAAAACATTTGGCCTGATACCCTGAAGTCCATTCATGAATGAGCAAATAAGAAATGTATTGCAAAGAAAAACAGTGCTGTTAACTTCCAGAGTAATCTGGAATGAACTGATCAGAGCTAGTTCTTTCATTCCAGGAGAAAGCTGATAACAAAACCAGAGTTAATTCTTCTACACATTATACAAGTTGCATTTAAATCCTCTCTTTGGAGGGGCTAGTTATACTAGGCTAAAACTGTGGACTCATTGCTAGTTGGTCAAGATTCTCTTTTGGGTACTTCAGATCTTAAAAAGAACACTAGGATGTGAATTACAGTAAAACTTTGGTTTGCAAGCATCATTCTGAAAACAGGCTTGTAATCCAGAACACTTGTACATCAGAGTGACTTTTCCCATAAAAAATAATGAAAACTCAGATGATTTGGTCTGCACCCCAGAAATACTCATATAAAGATGATTACAATGCTATAATACAGAATGATAAAATATAAAGAAAAATAAAGTAACCCACACTTAACTTTGAAAACCTGTGTGACTGGTGGAAGACAAAGAAGGGTTATTATGTAGGACAGCCTTCACTATCACTAGCAGAATCATTGCTATCTATTGGCTCAATGAAATCTTTCTTTTCACACAACTTTTCTAACAAGAAACCCACCCAACGACACTTGCTTTCCCCTCATTTTGAGGATTTCACAGAAATGTGACACTGCATTGTCATTCAACCTACTCATTACTTGCAGGGGTGTATAGTCTTACTCTGGCGGTACTTTTCTACAAAGTTTTGCACTGTTTGCCACATTTCACACATCTCTAATCTCATTTGAAGTAAGGGATTCCTCCACCTTTTTCTTTTTCTTCTCCTCTAATGGTATCGTGAGACATTGTTCCTTTTATGAAGTTTAAATTTATTAGAAATGGTGTGCTAGTCTTGCAGGACACTCTCAGAACAAGTTACTTGTTCTGAGAACAAGGGTTTTGTTCTTTGCCATCATAAACCATAATTTAATCTACTAAAACAGATTCTTTGTTACTTTTCAGTAATTTATTTGAATTATCTTAGATCTTTTAAAACCTTACGCCAAATTCAAACAAAGCATTTTATGTACATGGGGATGTGGTTCAGATAGGACACTTAGCCAGCATATGTGAGGCGCTGTGTTCAATCTCCATTACTTAAAAAAATAAAGTTGGTTTATAGTGCTAAGACAGTAGAGACATTCATGATGTGTCATAAGCTCCATCCAGCAGGTAAACATTCCCTCCAGAGGCTGGTTCTGCACACACTGAAAAAATGAATGGTTCCTCCTAAATGGAGAAAGTCTGGCCAAGCTTCATGTCAGAAATAAACTTTCAAGATGGATCTCCTTATTTATAGGGCCATTTTTAAAATAAGAGAGGTCATGGACTTTGGTTATTGGGGTAGGGAGAATGCTTATTAGTAGAAGATACAAGACAAAACTGTTGAATGGAAATGCTGATTTTATATTTATTTCTCTTGAACAATGTGTATATTTCCAAAAGAATCAAATACTTGAATTATTTTTAAGCTACATCTTATGTAGATTGAAAATTCTTTTTAATGCAAAATAAGTATGTATCCAAAGGTTGGTAATATCCCCTTTTTGTCATTCATTAATCCTTATGGTCAGATCAAAAGTCTTTGAAAATACAAAGGGCTGGAAAATGACTTATTAAAAACATTTTGATATATTTAATATAAACATGCTAACAGGTTACTGAACATAGTAAATTGCTAGAATAAGAGATGCATAAGTTTTAAGTTATTGTTGAGTTTATAGTCTTTCTAACTAGTTTAGAAAAGACTGTTACAAAAGTCATCTCTTTTGATTTTAGCCTGACTTTCGTCATTGCCTCTGTCCTCCTGAGAAGTTAGATTAATACTTTTTTGCTTCACGCATAATCTCTAATTCACCTCAATTGGTTTCATGGAGATGGTCTCACCTTTCAGAAACAGTAACAGTAAAGCCTTTTTTCCCTACTAATTAGAGCCACATGGAAGAGTTAGATGTAGAATCTTTTTTTTGGTTTGTTTTTAGTAGTTTGATGCAGATAAGTTAAAAAGTACCATAAGTAAAAAGAAATATAAAGCAACATTAGTTCCCACCTGACAGCCATCTGATAATTTTGGAGTGTATCCTTCCCAGGGCACATATGTACATACACAGCAGCCCCTCTGTGTAGATGTTTTACCAAGAAGAGATAACAAACTCATGTTTTTATTACTGTGTTCCTCGACTTTTGGATCTGCTACCAGATGCCTAGAATTTGGACATTTCTGTTGTTTGCAAAATCATGTATGACTTGAATTTGGTAAATACTGTTTTACTTGGGTAATTATTTATATCAAGGTTGTTCAGTGGAATGTCGTGTTGGTCTTTTTTACCAGATAATGATTTCACATCAGGTAATGATTTTATTCTTTTCATTTAAGCAAATCAGTCTGCAGAACTTGACATCGCAGTACAGAATAAAAGTATCTTCTGGTTCAGTCCTTTCAAAAGTCTGTAGCAATGTTGAAAGTGCTTGTCATCTCATGTAAAATAAAAATGGATTATGCATGAATACAAAAAGATTACTATATATGTTGACCTTTCCAGAAAATTAGGAAAATGCACACCTCAGAAAGCTAATTCACCTTTCTATTTCCCAAATTCAGCATGTCCCAAATTACCATACAACAAGGAGACAAGCCCTTCTTTCTACTTTGCCAGTGAGTTGGGTTTTTTATACTAATTTTATTGTACAGTAAAACACTTTTTAAAGAATACATGTTAAGGGAGAAAACTTGTTGAATAATATTTTCCTTGTGCCAGACAAAATCATTAAAAGTATGTATATCTATAAATAATTCAGTTTTGAAAAAGGACATATGACCCAGCTTAAGAAAGCTGGAGTTAATGAAAAATTAAGTTGTTTCAGAAATTAATTTTTGCATACCAAGCAAACACATAACTATTTGGAAAGGCCTAATACTTTTCTTACTCAGGGAAACTTTTCCTGAACAGCTAATAATTTTTATACCAAGCTATATATAAGGTTAGGTATATGAAACTTAACACATTAGTTTTCTTAGTAAAACAAACAAAAAAATTAGCCTCACTGGGATTTTTTTAGCATTTTAACAGAGATAGGGTTAATGAGATAGTAGGGGAGAAACATTTCTGTCTTTTCAGTGTTTGATAAAAGAGTGGTTTAATTTAAGCTGAGGGTGACTGAAATCTCCACTACCAGGGAGTATGAGGCAGGAGAATTACACATTCCAGGCCAGTCTATTTTAATGCTTAGTGACACCCTGCCTCAACATAAAACCAAAAGAGCTAGGATGTAGTTCAGTGGTAGGACACTTCGCCAGCATGCATGAGGCCCTGTGTTCAATCTCCATTATTTAAAAAAAAAAAAAGTTTATAATACTAAGACGCATTCAGGATGTGTCATAAGCTTCATTCAGCAGGAAAACATTCCATCCAGAGACTGGCTTCGGTGGCTCCTAGGTCTCTTCTGCACACACTGAAAAAAGAATGGTTCCTTCTAAATGGAGAAAGTCTGGCCAAGCTTCATTTCGGAAATGAACTTTCAAAATGGGTCTCCTTATTTGTAGAGCAGTTTATGGACTTTGGTTTTGGGATAGGGAGGATGCTTATTAGTAGGAATTCGTTACAGATTTATATAGTTAATGTGTATCACTTTGTGTGAGATGCTGTATTCTAGAAGGTATTAAGAACTAACATTCTTGTATCAAGGACCAAATTTTGAATTCTTTTGAAATAACTCATTATCTGGCTTTGTTAAGTGCTAGATTTAGTATTTAGAAAGTATTTTAACCTTAAATTTTCATTTAATTGTGCCATGACTTGGTATCCAAAAATAAGTTAATAAGTACTTATTTACTTGGTGATAGGAAATTTTAAATAATTTAATCCTTTAATAGATGCTCTTTAAAAAGGAGTCTTGCTGTATGTATATGCTATTAAAAGGAAAGTGTGTCTGGTTATAGTGTGTAAAAGACAGTACCAATGGTTAACTTTCTTATGTACACAGTTTGAGGTCTCAAATGTAGTTATCCTCACCATCTTACTGTCTTTGTTAGTGGTTATGGAACCATTGTCCTGGTAAGTAGCTAAACTATCCTTAATCATCACACCTAAGCATTAGTTGCCTCAGCACAGCTTCCCCAGAAAGGGAGCATCTGTACCTGGGAAAAGAAACCAATGGGCTGCTGTTTGTAATTTAATTTGCTGCTTCATTTTCCCTCTACTCAGCCTTTTTGTCAGAGTTTGGTCAAGTTGCCTTTTTTTCTCCTAGAGTTTTCAGCTTTTGTTCACATCTCTTTTTCAGAACTTAACATCACATTTAAAAGTTGAAGTATTTCTTTTATTTCATTTTTAAACTTTTGCAGTGCTGGTGATCTCTTATTACTTAAGCATCCTATGCATCCAAGGTCACAATGACAAAACTAAGTTACAGATTAAACACCATAGTCTGATGGACTCAGTTTTTCAGTTGAGGTCATGGCTTCTGAAAACTATTTTTGGGAATATATTTAGTTAGTATTATAAATGGATTTGATTAATGATATGTTGACAATTTTAAATATTCATGTTAATTTTAAAGATTTAAACATTTATGTTAAATGAGAAGCTTCTAGACCAGTTGTGGCCCAGAGCAGTACTACTTTGACAAAAAAATTTTTTTGAGACATGGAGAGCTAACTTTTATAAATAGATGGTTAACTGTTAAGCAGCTATGTCAGAATTTCAAAGAAAACTCACTTTATTTTTAATCTCTCTTAGTTAAAATTAGCAGATACAACAAGCAGCAGATACAAGCAACAGGCACATGCCTGTAACCCCAACACTCAGGAGGCAAGGCAGGAGGACCACTGTGAGTTCAAGGCCAGCCTGAATTACACAGTGAGACCTTGTATCCAGGAAAAGAGGAACAGTTAAACAGTTAATTCATTTACAGCCCTGTGCTCTCATTTCTCTCCCCAGATTTGCAGTACTTCTTTTTTTTGTTTGTTTTTGTTTTTTTGGTTTTTTGCAGTACTTCTTTCCTTGTTCACTAATCTGTCTTGGTTCTTCTCCCGTGTGTGTTTTCTTTCAGATATTTTTTTTTCCTTGTCTTTTTCTCTTCTGTCCCCTTGTATCAGTTCTGACTGGCCTTTCAAAGAAACAACCTATATTTTTGTTCAGAGTGTTGAATTAAAATACAAGTTTTGCATTTTCCCCACTCATTTTTATATTCAAGGCAGAAAAGTTTCTCAGTGTAGTACTTGTTTTCAGACCTTTTATGTTAAAATATGAACACACAAAAATATTTCTCATTAAACCTTAAAATTTTATTTGCAGCTTATCATATATACATTACATCTTGTTTTTTTTTTTTTAAATAACTTGTAATTTGGGTAGAGAGGAGATGAGTTTTGGTGAGGTTTTATTTCCTTTTTCTTTTAAGAGTAGGAAAATTTATTGAGAGAGCTCCTGAGAGACAGAAGGGGGCCCAAAAATGGATTGCCCTTTGTTTTCTGTTTTAACAAAGACTCTGTACATTAACCAGCTTGGTTCCCTGCAGTATTTTTGCTTTGCATACAAATTAGCTATGGTTTGGAATGCCCTGTAGTCTTAGAATGTTGGTAACTTTGTACCATAGATAGCTAGCTAGCTAGATAGATAGATTTTTTTTTTTTTAAATATATAGTAGAAACCAGGGATGGTGCTACTGAACCTGTAGTCTCAACTACTGGGGAGGCCGAGGCAGGAGGATTGCTTGAACTCTTGAGGCTTGGAGCCACCCTGGGCAACCTAGTTAAGACCTCATCTCTAGGAAATAAATGAGCTAGGGCTATAGCTAAGGGATACAACATGTGCTTAGCATAAGTAAGACCTCCAGCAACACAAAAGTTTAAGAATTAATAATAAAATATTTTGTGTTTAATTTCCTTTCACATAATTTCAGTAATCTTACATTTTTCCAGGTAATGAATACTTTAAAATTTCATGGGCCAAGCATTTGGGCTCACGCCTAATCCCAGCATTCAGGAGGCTGAAGCAGGAGGATCGCTGGGCATTCAAGGCCAGCCTAAACTACATAGTGAAACCCTATCTCAGAAAGATGAAAAAAAAAAAGCCAAAACAAAACAAAAAAACCTTCATGGGCATAATCATTTTCTGTGGTGGCCATGTTTTTATGTACAAAATAATATAGCACTCAGATTAAATTTATTGTTTTGCAGTGTTAGGGATCAAATCCAGGACTGCACCCATGCTAGGCAGGCACTCTTTATCACAGGGCTGTGTCTCCAGCCCTACTTTTAAATTTATTGTTACTTTTTAATATTCTTAATACTTTGCTTAGAAAGTAACTAAAAGTGAAATTTAAAATTGTCCAGTATAAAACTTCTTGAGTATAGTTTTAAATACTTAAATATTTGAAATTCTGTGCTGTTATGAAAATCCATAAATGGAGTTTTGGAGTTGCTTTCCCTCACATTTAGTATTGATACAAATGAAATATTTAAGAAGCTTGTAGGGCTGGATGTGGTGGCACACACCTGTGATTCTAGCAGTCAGAAGGCTGAGGCAGGAGGGTTACCATGAGATCAGTGCCAGTCTGAACTACACTATGAAACCCTGTTTAAAAAAAAAAAGGCTAGACAATGTGATTTATTTATTTATTTACTTGTATATTTTGGTACTAGGGGTCAAACTCACAACCTCGTGCTTGCCAAGCAGGCACTTATGCCACTGAGCTAAATCCCCAGCCTAGTGAGGGATTTTAATGTTAGTAGTGGTTTTAAAATAACTATAAATGATAAGACATCGTTAGCAGAATTCTTTTATGATAATGGAATTACGCTATCCAATCTAGTAGCTATGTGCGATTGTTTTAATTACCTAAAAATAAAAATAAAAATTTTAAATGTATGTTAGGATTTTTTTTTTTTTTTTTTTTTTTTTTTGGTACTGGGGCTCAAACTCACAACCTTGTGCTGAGCTATATCCCTGGCAGTGTATTAGGACTTTTACAAGAACAATAAAGTCAGGTTCCAAATTTATGTCAGGTCTTTCATCAAATCATTGCCTAAACAGTTTGGGGGAACTAAAAGTAAGCTGAGGGAAGAGACCACTTGCACAGACACGTGGGACAGGTCTGAAAAACAATAGTGACTCTTTAAAAAGTTTAGACAGGTTGCTACAGTTTGTTTAAAATGTTCTAATGTATGTTACTCTTGCAGTCTGGAAATCTTCTCCAGAGTGCAAACAGAACTTTATTTGTTCGGAGCTGCATATTAACAGAAATGCCAACTGTGGCATTGGCAGTGGATGCACAGGTGATCCTAGCACTGGCACTTTGCCTTGCCCTTCCCTTTTCTAAGACATACATTTGCAGCTGGAGACTAAATGCTGGGCTGGAGCTGCAGTCGCCCTCAGCCCTGCAGCACTAGGCATTGGAGGACAGCTTTCCTTGCCTGAACCCCCGCATCTCCGCTGCTATGCCCCACTGTGGGGCATAGCAGGCATCCATGGTGCTGCCTTTGCAGCTGCAGATGCCTGGGCCCTGTGTGTGCTTGCTTCTCACCTGTCTCTGTTTGCTAACACGTTAACCTGAGGAATGTGAGTAACTGTTTTGGGCATCATTTCTGTGTGTGGAATTAGCTTCTAAGGGATTGCAGGATTCATTTCTTGGAAGAGAGCTGGGAGTCGGTCATGCCGGAGCTATGGCTTGAGAGCACTCTGGTCTGCTCTGCCCCCTCCAGGGGAGATATGTTGCCATGTTCTCTTCTCTAATTGCTGTTTCGGGAAGACCTGGATAGATGACTTTGTACCTGTCCTCTTTATGGCCTAGACAGAGTCTAAAGAATTGGCTCTGGGTTATTTTAATGACCACTTATCTTAAGCAGGTCCATCATCTTTTCTTTGATGTACCTCTACCTAATAAAATTCCTTTTAAAGAGATTGAGGGAATTTCCTCTTTTTTTACATAATACAGGTAATTTCAGCCTCTAGGTTTTTAAAAAACAAAGGTGAGAAATCTTAGTAGGCCCCAGAGAACAAACTACATGACAGAGTTCCTTCTGTGATTCACAGAGATGTGGTCATTTGTCCCTAGGTAGAGCCCTCACCATGCCACATTCCTGACACAGCCCCTTTCGGCCCCATGGCACTGCACCGCTCCAGGGCAGTAGCATGGTGAGGGTAGCTGGTGATGGCCTTGGGGAGGGCGGAGAGGGGCAGTGGCTTGGGGAAAAAGAGGAAAGTGTGACTTTGTGCACAGCAGCGCGGTTGTTTGAGCTGTTTCTGACTAAACTTCGCAGAAAAACTAGTGATCAGGAGTATTTTCAAACTTAACATATATAGCTGTATTATACAAATCAAATTCTAGTCTGATTGTTAAGCAGTAACTTTACACTTAAGGCCGTGGTGGTTTGAATGGTTAGAGGCTGGTAGTGGCATGAATCTGAGATGGCAGCCTTCAAGAAACCCCAGTTGCCGGTCCTCAACATGTCAGTTGTACACGCTGCTTTTCCTTTTACTTCAGTTTCCACGGGCTCCCTCGCTCAGCAGTACGCACACCCTAATGCTACCCTGCACCCACATACTCCACATCCTCAGCCTTCAGCTACCCCCACTGGACAGCAGCAGAGCCAGCATGGTGGAAGTCATCCTGCACCCAGCCCTGTTCAGGTAAGGAGGAACTTAGGCCTGCATGGCATTGCTCCCTTGTTCTAGTTCTAGTGCCAGGCACTATATGATCAGAACACATAGTATGGTCACCCTCATGCAACCAGCATTACAGCTGTGCTGCTCTAGGGTAGGAATTAGGGGTCTTTAAAAATGACATTAAGGCTGGGTGTGGTGCTCCACCCCTGTAATCCTAGCTACTTGGGAGGCTGAAGCAGGAAGATCACAAGTTTGAGACCAGCTTAGGCAATTTATCAAGACCCTGTCTCAACATGAACAGGGCTGAGGGTATAGGTCAGTGGTAGTTTCCATGAGTTTAATCCTCAGTACTGCAACAAATAAAATTGTAAAATAAAGTTCATAATTGAGAGTAAAGATGCTGGTTAAGCTCTGGAAACCTGCTGCTGCTGAAAGCTTTGAGAGGTGCTCCCGGCAGTTAAGCCCAGGGCCTCCACACTGAGCTTTATCTCCAGCCCTTTTTATTTTGAGATAGTCTTGCTGAGTCCCTAAATTACCCAGACTGTCTTTGAAGATACAATTCTCCTTCTGCCTCAACTTCCCTAAGTGCTGAGATTTTATAGGCATGCACCATGATGCCTGGCTAAAAGATCAAATTTAATGTAAAGTTCATGATTTAACATGAAGCAAATTTTACTTGGTTGGGACTTTAATTTCATTCCTAAAGCTTATGTAATAAGGGATTTCATTTGTTTTATTAATGTCTGTAATCATGTTGATTCATGAAGCAGTAAGAGGTATTTTGTTTGGTTTTTGGACGTATTTCAATTCCCTAGGTCCATGGTCTTGTTTTACCTGTTCGGATGGGAATAAGTCTCTTTCTAAATCTTCCCGATGCTTTGCAGCACCATCAGCACCAGGCCGCCCAGGCGCTCCACCTGGCCAGTCCACAGCAGCAGTCAGCCATTTATCACGCGGGGCTTGCGCCAACCCCACCTTCCATGACGCCTGCCTCCAATACGCAGTCGCCACAGAATAGTTTCCCAGCAGCACAACAGACCGTCTTCACAATTCATCCTTCTCATGTTCAGCCAGCATACACCAACCCGCCCCACATGGCCCATGTACCTCAGGTAATCAGCATAGCCACTTCTCTGAGGAGTGAGAAAGACATGGTGGTTGTCATAAGCAGCAAAGAGCCCGCTGCTCTCCAGGCCAGGACCCCCGTGTGTGGTGCCATTGCCTGTCTCCCTTCCCCGCTCAGTATACCTGTGATCTGGCCCTCAGTGAATGTTGGTGTGATTTTGTAATGGGATCGGTAAAGATTCTTATCAGTTAGTGCTTTAACGTTTTCCAACTGAGACCTTAAAAACATCTTCAACTCTGGAATGCACCCCAGTCCTTCTTTCCTTTTTGTGTCTGCTTTGCTCTGTCTATAGCCTCCCTCCTATATATATGTCACCATATATATATTTACATATATATATACTCCCTCCACATGTCCACAGGAACTGGCAGGGGTAGGGACCGTCAGTCTCAGCTCCCCGAGGTGACTGTACCAGGCCTGGCAGCCTGAATGTCAGTCCCATGAGTTTTAGGGCATTCTATACAGCTGTTGTCCCTGGTCCTCCCCCAGCTGCTTTGGCCATGTGTTGTGCTTCTGGAGAGAGAACTGGAAGTTGGATGCACCCAAAAGATGTCCTGTTGTTAAAAGTATAGCCCGAGAGGTCTCTGGAGATCCTCCAGAGTGAGCCTGGGATGGCTGAAGGTGTGGTAGCGTCTGCATCAGCTGTTGACAGAGTTCCTGTGCAGGCCGGGGACATGTTGGCTTTTTCCGGGGTGAAAAACAACTCTGGAGTTGAACTCTTGTGCTGTCCTGAGGCCATCCATGGAGCTCTGTTGAGGATGAACTGGCTGTATTAGCGCTGTCTGCTACTTTCATACCAGAGCTTTTAGGTGGGTCTAAGCAAGACCCACCATGCCCACCTCCGTTTCCCAAGTACTGTGCCCATGAGGCTTTGGCAAGGTGTATGGGCCAGAGATGCAATGTAGTTGGAGCTCTCTCAGGTTGCCTTGTTACTGGAGGCCTACAGTTGCTGGTGTGTTTGGAACCCGTACCCTGTGGAGGTCAGGTGTTACAGTGCAGTGCACTGTAATCAGTTGGCTCTGTACTGGGGAGGGGGCCGGTGTGGTCAGCGCGCTTTGATGGAATCAGCTTCATGAGAGTTGGGGTCCTACAGGTGTCTAACAGAGGCTGGTGGCTAAGTGGGTATGTGAACTTAAATGTAAGTTGAGGTTCCTAAAAACCTCACTCTTGTGTTTTTGTGCAGAAAGAGCAAAAGGCCTATTATATGAGCAAGTCCAAATAGGCCATTTGATTACAGGAGAGCAAATACTGTGTTTCATTCAAAGTTCACGGTCTTAGAAGAGCACACAATGTGGGAGGCAGGAAACAAGAGCTCTTCCTAGCCTTGCCAGCCCTGCACAGAGCTGGGGTCTCGCTGTCGGCTACAATCTCCTTTCCTACTTGAACTTGCTGTCACTTGGTATCGGGGCACTGGGCTGGTCCAGAGAATTTCAGACTGCTCTTTCCATCCCACTGGAGCCGTTAGCTGAGCCTCTGCCCCTGCTCCATCAGCGAACCCTTCAGAGAGTGAAGGGAACCCAAGAGTTTCTTCATCTTACTGCCTGGCGAGCAGGCATCAGCAAGAGGGGTATGAACAAGAAGTGACCCCAACAGTGGCATCTGACAGTCCCTGCTTATCCTGTAGTAATCTGCTTTCCTATCGGAAAGGGATGTCTCTGTCAAATATCTTCAGGCTCAACGTGGAGCCCTGTTCTGAAGCACCATAGTGTTGTGTCCTAGCTGAGAAAGCTGCTCGGGACTAGGACTAACCTTGCTGAGACCTGTCCCGGACGTAGAACTCAGTGATGAGCAGTGGTGGCGACTAGAACATTGTAGCCCCAATATCTACCCATTGGTGCCTGCTTCCCAGCCCTGTAGCAGCTGCCGAAAGGTGTGAACCAGGGACTGTCCCCAGAGAAAAGAAACGAATGGGCCTTGAGGCCCAGCCTAGCGAAAGGACAGGAACACAGTTGACTTGTTGTTTAAGCTGGAGATGTTGCCTGTATGCGTAAAAGAGCTCTCTGTTTCAGGCTCATGTACAGTCAGGAATGGTTCCTTCTCATCCAACTGCCCATGCGCCAATGATGCTAATGACGACACAGCCACCCGGCGGTCCCCAGGCCGCCCTCGCTCAAAGTGCACTACAGCCCATTCCAGTCTCGACAACAGCGCATTTCCCCTATATGACGCACCCTTCAGGTGAGGCGTGTGTGTGCAGGGGCCGCCGGGGCACCCCAAGCATTCTGCTCGCACAGGTTGAATGGCAGGCAGGGCCAACGCTGCAAGCTCCGCGCTCGAAAATAGCAAGACCCATCCAAGACTGCCCAGAAGGGACTTCGATGGTCAGTCAGTGTCAGGGCCTGAGGCTTTCGGGAGCCGGTCTGTGTGTGTTCTGATGGTACGCAGGATGTGGCTTGATGAACAGCAGCAGCTGCCGCATTCAGGTTGCTGGTGCATGCCTAGGGCTCAGTTGGCCTTCCTTGTTACAACAGGTTGGGCAGGGCAGTGTGTTCCTTCTGAATCCCCACAGGCTGACAGGCGGGGGGTTATGACCATGGCAGTTTGATTGTAGCTTGGAGAAGATACCGATGAGCAAGTGCTGTATGTGGACTGGTTGGAGTGTAGGGTCAGCCTCAGGCTACGCCCTGATGGGGGGACGCCCTTGCTGGTTTTCCAGTACTGGATGGCTGCCATGGTGGTACTGCAGTCTCACCTGTTACTCTGAAAGCATTGCTGGTGCTTGGCTACTATTTGGGGAGGGGGTATGTTAGGGCCTTTTCTCCTCCCCCCATCAAGTCTCATGGGAGCTTTATCTGAAGAGGTTTCACGTCTGACTGGTTTGTTCTACCCACTCACCTCCCTGTCCTTCCCCACCTTGGTGCAGACAGGAGGGGGGCAGTGAATTGAATTGAGTCTTGTTCAGCTAGCCAAGGATAGTTCAGTCTGCTGCAGAGACACTAGGCTGATGTGCAGTGTTGCCAGTGTTCTGTTTAAATGTGCACTTTTCTTTTTTACAGTACAAGCCCACCACCAACAGCAGTTGTAAGGCTGCCCTGGAGGAACCGAAAGGCCAAATTCCCTCCTCCCTCCTTCTGCTTCTACCAACTGGAAGCACAGAAAACTAGAATTACATTTATTTTGTTTTTTAAAATATATGTTGATTTCGTGTAACATTCAATAGGAATGCTAACAGTTCACTTGCAGTGGAAGATATTCGGACCGAGTAGAGGCATTTAGGAACTGGTGGGCTGTTCCATAATTCCACGTGCTGTTTCAGAGTCCCGCAGGTACCCCAGCTCTGCTTGCTGAAACTGGAAGTTATTTATTTTTTAATGGCCCTTGAAAGTCACGAATACATCAGCTAGCAAAAGAAGTAACAAGAGTGATTCTTGCTGCTATTATCGCTTAAAAAAAAATCAAGACTTAGAACACCCTTTTACTAAACTTGACAAAGGTTCAGTAAATTCTTACCGTCAAACTGACGGATTATTATTTATAAATCAAGTTTGATGAAGTGATCACTGTCTACAGTGGTTCAACTTTTAAGTTAAGGGAAAAACTTTTACTTTGTAGATAATATAAAATAAAAACTTAAAAAAAAATTAAAAAATAAAAAAAGTTTTAAAAACTGGTAACAAGTTAATGTGTGTTTGTGTAAGCTGCTTGTGCTGTAGGAGACCATCAGGGCAGGTGGGCTATGCATGCTGCTTCTGTATCCTGGAAGGTAGTTGCCAAATGATATTTCTTCTTCACCTTTAGTTCTGGTTCAGGGTGTCTCTAGAGAAAGACAAGACTGAGCTATGCTTGCTGGATTAGTGCTTGGCATCAGGAGGAGGAAGGCTGGCCAGTGCTGAAGGCCACAGCCCCACACAGCACGATTCTGTAAGTTCCCATTTCCTGTCTTCAGAACACAAACGTTTGCCCTAGGTCAGCAGTTGTCCCAGTTCATCTATTTTACCAGCAGGGGGCAGGAGAGACTTTACTTTAAAAACTACAATTTAAAAATCTGGAGGGCTCTAATCCCAGCACTGGGAAGGCTGAGGCAAGGGGAACCGTGAGTTCCAGGCCAGCCTGACAAGAGACAGATAGAGGTCCGGAGGACAGTAAGGCTCAGAGATACAGATATAAAAGTAGTTCACTAATACAAACTCCTAAGCATGCTAAACTCATTAAGCAGGGTATGGATTTTGTAGAGAATATAGGCTTACTACAATAGAGCCTTCAGATATGGTGGCAACAAATCAAGGTTCTTTAAACTTATTTTAATTCACATATAGCAATTTGTACATTATAGCAAAATTTGCATTATTCAATAAGTTACTTATACAGTACATAAACAATACATAGAAGTTTATACCTTCTGCCTAAAGTGATACCAGATGAATCTGCTGTTCGTGTTACCACATTGTGCTGCTGCTTCATCCACTGGACCTCAGCAGTGTCCTTGGTAAGAGGCAGTGGGTGACCTACTGTCAAGATGTTAGCTCAGATATGCCATATGCGGTAAGAGACAGCCCTGAATAAAAAGGAAGGATCTTCAGGCAACCCTTGGGGAAAAGTTGAAGGCCTTCCTTGATAGATTAAGAAACGTTATGTAAAAATAGTGTTCTCTGGCCCAGGATTTTAATGATTGCTATTCCTTTTTCCTACACGGCCCCGAAGTGACCAAAGGCAGAAGATTTATACCAGATAAAGCCATATGGATTGCTGGTCTAAAATTCAAGGCAGGTTAGTTGACTTAATTCTTTCATGCTGGTGACTATTAGTTTGTGAAGTTCAGTAGTCAGATGAGAAGGAAAGGATGGTGCTAGGAGCTGGGATCTGTCAGTAGGAGGGACCCTGACACTCCTTCACTGTCTCTTGTTTCCGGGTGCAGCTTGCTGGCTTGGCCTCAGCTGCCAGTAGTGGTCCCATCGGGCCTGGCAGGAGGAGCATGGGATGTGCTGCCCTGAGCAGGCCCGGCACAGCAGTGAGAGCGTCCAGCCCCGTCAGGCAGCTGGACCTGCCCCAGCAGAAAGAGAAGGCATTGGCATAGTGTCACGTGGTCCCAAAGCCGTAAGGGGTCTGTCAGAATGTATTTGAGCTGTCCTGGTAAATTGGACACATTTAGAGGGGAAGCAGTCTGGGGTGGGAGATTGCAGTTCACTGTCTCCATGAACTGAGTTGGAGCTGTGTGTGTGAAGGACTGGAGCAGTTAAGGCACTGCCTAAGCTGGAAGAGGGATAAACTGGCTGGCACAAGGGGCCCTCCTTACTTACTGTGCAGACAGGAGAAAACCTAGACAACTCACTCACCAGGAGTGCCTTCTCTGATGACCTTTCTCTTTCAGAAAAAAAAAGTCCTGAACTACTTTAGGGATTTTGGAGACAGGGTCTCACTATGTAGCCTTGAACTCACCTGGCCTTGAACTCATGTTGATCTTGCCTTAGCCTCCCAAGTGCTGGGAAGCTACACCCAACCACACTTACTGACCATTTATTTTCTAGAGAAAGGTGCTTTTATAGAGGATAAAGACAAGTATCCTCAGAACCGGGCAGCAAACATGGACAAGTGTTGGGTGTGGTGTATGGTCCATACAGAACACTGGGTGTCTTCAGAGTGGCACAGAGGTGGCTCCAAAGCCCTCTGGGTTTATCCCCCGTGGTTTTTTGAGATAGGATCTTGCTCTGTGTAGTTCAGGTCTTCAACTTACTATGTAACCCAGGCTGGCCTTGAACTCGTGGCACCCTTCCTGCCTCAACCTCCTATGTGCTGGGATTACAGGGGCATGCCACTATGCCAGGCCCAGAGCCCTCTGAAGATGAGCCAGTTGTAGAAGCAGAAACCTGGCCTGTTGACGTATGAGCCTTTCCTTGAGAAGGCAGGTGATGTTGGTCGTCAAAGGCTGTGGGTTCATACGCTGCGATGTGCGCTCAGCTCTGCCATGCTCCCAGTATCCTAGAAGCCACTGCAGTGACACTGGTTGGCTGAACCAAATAGCTGTTGGCACATAGGACAGGTAACTATTGTCACTGCCTGTCCTGTTCTTGCACCTCCACAGGAAGGCCCCTCTATGAGTCATGTCATTTTAAGGGCAAGCACAGATAGAGGCATGGCTTCAGGCCCTGGCTGGACGGGGCCTGTGTGTAGCAACACATGCACTAAGACGAGACAGTTTGTGGGTTCTTAGTTTCTCCTTGGCTATGGCACCACATTCCTAGCTTCCATTTTGACTTAAAAAGGAGCCAGAGGCCCACTTGCGGAGTAATTTAATAAGCCACAGCCACGTGGGGCCTCTGAGCTGGGCTGTTAAGAGGGGCAGGGGGGCTGCCTGGAAAGAGCCCTGGAGCCTTCTGCTTTCTCCCTGCCCTCTCCACTCCCCAGTGGCATGTACTCTCCGTAAGGCTGCTCTCAACTAGGGTCCAGATTTTTATGCTTAAGGCACCAGGGTAGAACTGTTCCTTGCCATCTTTCTGTTCTAGTAGTTGCCTAAATTTCCCTGAAAGGGTGACACATTTCACTTCTCTGTATTCAGGGAGGACAGTGGCTGCAGGTGACTGTCCCAAGGATGGACAAGGCTGCCAGGCACAGTGGCTCAGACCATGAGTAAGTCCACGGGTTTGCATAGTGATCCCTGGCTACAGGACAGGCATGGGTATGAGTTGAAACAGTGCAATGAAGCAAGCTACGATTTAGTCTTGAAACCTGAATCCTTTTAAAAAAATTAATCTGAGGTAAAATGTTTAAAATCCTTTTTGACCTTCAGATTGCCCCTGTGACAGAGCTTCTGCCCTAAGGCTGAGAGAAGCAGGGTTAGGAGTGCCCACCTCTGGCTGGGACCTGCCACGGGCCTGATGCTCCAGGGGAACCACGTTAGTGTTCTGGGCTTCCTGGTGACGCCCCTTTCCCCAGTACAAAGTCTGCCATCAGCGGTGACAGTGTCAGTGAGAGAACGCGCAAGTTTCTACTGCCAGCTCTGGCCCTCACCCCGCCTCTTCTGAGAGAGACGGGGACTGGGGTTAAGGACCCAGGGCAAGTGAGCTGACGGCATCTGCAGACAGAAACCACTTCTGTAAACAACGAGAAAGCTGAGTAGGGTGGGACTTATAGGAGGCCCTTCAACAGGCCTAATAGCAGGGTCACATCCAGCTGGAAAGAGCAGCCAAGTGTGCCCCGAATCTCTCTCTGGAAGGAAGGAAAGATCATTACATTCACAAGTTCACGTCTCTGCCTGTGCTCCTGGGGGCTGGGCCACACTGCCGTCAGAGAGGAGTGTACTGGTTGTCTATGGCCCGCAGGTGACTCCGAGAGGAGGAGTCCATGTCATAGTCCGAGTCTCGTGCCCGACTCCCAGGCTCAGGCTCCAGGTGCCGCAGGCTGCTGGCCAGTTCCTCAGGCGAAGGCACCAGGTGGAAGATCTGCTCGGGGGGTGATGAACGGCCTGGAAGACCCTCGGGGCCGAGTCCTCGAGGACAGCCCGAAGAGCCGAGGTGGGGAAGGCTCAGCTCTGAGTCCCAGTGAGGGAGGAAGGAAGGGAAGAGGACGGTGTTGCAGGAACCTAGGACAAGAAACCAAGAGATCTCGCATCAGTCTCAGTGCAAGTACGGGCAAGACGCGAAACCACCTCTGCGTGGCTTGGCCCACAGCAAGCTCTCACCCTCCGAGTGGCTCCCTGTGCCTGCCTCCCCTTGCTGTGTCACACCTGGTGGCTGGGAGACAACAACCACGTAGCTGGAGAGCCGGACGTCGCAGGCAGCCCCACACTCGAGCGGGATGGGTGAGTGCTGGAAGTGGCGCAGCATGTCCAGGACCGAGGGGAAGTGTAGGTGCTGCACTCGGCACTGGCCCCGCTCCGTCAGCAACAGGCGCAGGTGCTGCGGGAGGTGAAGGTAGCGCGCTGTCCCCAGGCCGTGCTCCCGGGGAGGGAGGGCACAGCCCATCGCCCTGCCCTACCTTGGCTCTGCCCTGGAAGTTGAAAGTGAGCACGTACTCCCCGCGCCGGGACTCGCTCTGCCGCACCAGGAATACCCCGTGCGCATCAGGGCCCTGCAGCTGCACCAGCTGGGCCGCCTTCACCCTGGAGATGGGGCCATGGAACCAGGGGTAGCAGGACAGGAAGTGATCTGTTTTTTGGCAAGTGGGGTCTAGCAACCCTCCAGAAGCACCTGGTAGAGAAGACAGGTTGTGGTGGTGACCCTGTGTGGGTGCCACAGTACCAGGGTGCCCGGAGCCCCAGGGCCTGGCGACCCGCTCACCTTGGTTCAGGGAGTCTGTGCTTCCCCCTGGCGAGCTAGACGTGCTGGGCTCTGGGGCGGAGGCGTGGTGCGTCTCCATGTCTGGACTCTCTGGCCTGCCGGGAGGAAGCTGGGTCTGAGGACCTCAGAGCGGGGTCGGGGTAGGCCAATGGGGCAGCACGGGGAGGGCCTCACCCTTGGCCAGTGCACTCCCAGAGCACGGCCATCCAAGAGTCCAGCTGCTGCTCGTCTCCCACCTCAAAGATAATGTCTGTCCTGTCCTTTACCTGGAAGGCAGGAAGGGGTCATCTGAGCCTGAGGGGTGTATTGCTGCCCCCACCCCCAGGCACCAGAGTCCTGTCATCACTCACCTTGAGCACGAAGGTATGCAGGTTGTCAGGCATCTCCAGGCGTGTGCACCGCCGGACCTCCTGGATGCTGGAGCAGGCTGCCTGCAGCTTGGGCTTTGAACTCTAGGAAATGGAGAGGGGGCACTCCAGGCTTCTCTCCAGAGTGTGCCGGGACTGCTGGGCCGGCAGGGGCCTGGAGGGAGCCCGGCATACCTTCTCCTCCACTCCTGGCCACTACTGAAGCCTAAGGGACCCGTGCTGGCTGACAGCTACATCCCAGCTTCTGCAGAGTCTGCCTGCCTGCCTGTCATGGGCAGCACACAGAGGGCCGTGCCCAGCCGCGTCACACCCGACCTGAAGGGGTAAAGTGCAGCACAGCTGCCCAGATGAGCTACAGCCCCCCACGCTACCAGTGTGCGGTGCTCACGGTGGGGAGGGGACGGACGGACGGACTTCCCTGTCCTCAGGCTGGGGCTGGCTCAGGGGCACCCTAGAATTGAGGAGCCAGCTCCCTAACGGGGGTGTTTCCTCAGAAGCCACCCCGCCACCACTTCACACCCCCTCTCCTCTCTCCAGCAAGACCGGTAAGATTGTCTCGGGTCCATGTGATACCAGGCGGCTGCAAAGACAGAAGCAGCCAGAAGGAGCTGAGGAAGGGACAGGCAGCTAGTTGGGTCCCCCTGCCTCCAGGGTCTGCTTTCCCCCGAGGTCCAGGAGGCCCAGGCTCCTGTGGCAGGAGAGGGGCAGGGCAGGAAGGAGAGGAGCAGAGCCAGGTGTCTGGTCAGGGGTGTGCCTGCCACCTCTGCCCCGAGGCACTCAACAAAACTTTGGCCACCCAGGTGTATGTCTCAGGTTGGTGGGCAGTGACTGGGAGAGGGCTGGCCTACCCTGCCAGGCCCAGCAGGTCAGACCGCAGTGACATCCACTGAGGGTTTAGTGTGCCACTGCCATCTCACTCCTGTCACCGAAGAGGAAGGAGTCAGACAACTAGTAGTCAGGGCTCCACACAGCGCAGGGCCAGCCCACAATGACAAGCCCTCTGCCACCTAGGATAGGCACAGTGACAGATCCTGGAAGCCTTGCCAGCTCCATGCTTGGAATCACTGGAAGCAGCGGGCCACGGTGGAGGGAGGTCTGGGCTGTCCTTCGGTTCCACCCAGTCAGTGCCTGTGTGAGCGCCAAGATTAACCCGAGAAGCTGCTAGCTTCGCTCTGATGTGCCTTCCACCCTAGTGCCACCCCAGCAGCAGAGGACCGCTGAACTGGCAGGTGGCAAGAAGAGGATGCCCCTCCTCACCTGCAGTGGCTGTCCCCAAACAGGCCTGTGTGCACAAGCCGAGACCCAAACCCAGGCTGGTGGGGCCAGGGAGACTTACTGGCTGAGCTACGAGGGGACCGAGGTGATGGAGATGGAGGTGTCAGCTACAGGAACATTTGCGGGCCTTGGCTTGCCCTGGGCACATGTGCCCTCTGTTCCACCAGCTTAGGCCCCAGCTTCAAGTCCCTGTGGTGCTGGTAACCAGAGTGGTGGGACAGTTGCAGGCAGCTGTGGTGTGTGTGGTGCAGTGTCAGCTGGGCATCTTGTGGAGAGCACACCCGCTCGTCCAGTGCCTGGGCAACAGGCTTCAGTTGGTATCGTGCTGGTGGAGAACCCAGTTTGTTCTTTATTCTGGCTGGTAAGCAGCCTAAAGTAAAAGCTGCAAGCCAGCTCAGATGCTGACCCAGTGGGAGGGCTTGTATTTCTGTGGGTGAGTTTCACTGGAACTACAGTTCTTGCCCTCTAAGGTTTAGGGTCCAGCGCAGACCGTTATTTCCTGTGCAACCCGAGGCACAAGGGTCAGCCTTCTCCACACCTCAGTGTTGTCAGTTCTGAGGTAGCTTGCTTTGGGGTTGCCGTGATGATGGCCTGAGCCTGATGCCAACACACTGAGTCCCAGACCAGGGGGTCCATCTGCTCTGGCCATGGATGCCTACAGCACTCAGCTTCTTGTGAGTGGCCTAGGCACTGGGCACACATCCACGGTGCCGTTCTGCTGCGAGACACACTACCTCCCTGCCCACACCCTAATAAAGGGGAAATAAAACAGTGTCACACTAAAGCCATTTCAATGTGCCCAGGCAGTCAACACAGCTATTTAGGGCTTCTGAATCTATCTGGAGTCCTGTGCAGTGGGTATTCAGACTGGGCAGAAAGCCCATGTGCCTCTAAAGACAGCAGAGTCCTGGCTCTAGGCTTCTCTTGTCCCTTTAGAGGCATCTGACTAAAAATTTTGTATAGCTGGGCCCCAAAATGCTGCTGACCCCTACCTTGCCACCCTGGCTTAGGTCTTCCAGCCCTGCCTGGAGAATAGATAGGAGTGACAAACTAGAGCCCTTCATTCCTTCCCAGGTCTGTGTCCCCTCTGGCTGTCACCTGGAAACTACTTGCTTCCTGCATGTCAAGGGCCAGGCCCTGAGGACCCGCTTCAGTGCCCTGGCACCCTCAGGCATGGAGGCTATGTGCAGAGGACCTCACCCCACAGGAAGGGTGGCTGTGTCAGGAAGCCCCAGAAGCCAGCACAGGACCCCTGGCCAAAGAGGTGCGCCTCACTTCCTCGTGAGTGGTGGCTAGACAGACACGGCACACAGCTCTCACCAAGAAGCAGGCCTGGTGGTTGTCTGCTCCCTAGGAAACTGGAGAGGTCAGGGCAGCAGTATCTAGCCAACACCTAAGCAGCCAGGGGCACAGAAGACCCCATGCCAAGGGAGGACAACAGGCCTCTCACGATGGCCTCATCCTGCCACTGTACTGCCTCCTCCCAGCCACTGCAGGCTGGACTGAGGGCCAGGCACCAGCGAGGAGACCTCCATTCCCTGCCCCAGGGCCTCTGGCACCCCAGTCAGCCAGGGCCACGCCCTCGGAGGCATCGTGTCCCCTGGGGCCTGGCTCTGCGGATGACTTCCCTGTGGGCGTGGCATGGTTTTCTTCCAGTAACATGGGGCTGGCCAGCAGGTCCTGCAGATACAGGAAAGGCTGAGAGCCTCCAGGCACTTGCTGTGCACACCTGGGTTGTGTACCCCAACTCAGTGCCTGGAATGGGTGATGTGCAGGACGACAGATGAAGGTGAACACAGTTAATACCTGAACAGCAAATACTCAATCCAGTTCACTGGTAGCAAATGCCAACCTCACTGAGTGTGGCAGCACACACCTGTCACCCCAGCGCTTGGGAGGCTGACGCATAAGGGTCACCATGAGTTCTAGAGCATCCTGTGCTACATAGTTCAAGGCCAGCCTGAACTACACAGCAAAACCCTGTCTCGAAAAAAACAAAGCAGCCAACCTTTAAAAGACATGGCCTTGTTCCAAAAAAGGTTTTAGGTTATAGGGACGCCCAGAAAAAAACTAGGAAGGAGACAGCTGCTAGAACAAACCAGGATCCCGTTTGTCACTTATCTGTGAGCTTCCTGGAAGCCAAGGCAAAGTGGGATTATCCAAGAGATGCCAGCTGTTTGTGCCCTGCAGCCTCAGAGTTTGGAAAAGTCCTGAGCAGAGAAACCTAGTGAAGCCATGCATTTCCCCAGACCTTGTCCTTTCACACACTATTCCCACCAAAAGGTGGGGGTGGGGGTGGGGGGCCTGAGGGGAAGAAGGCTCTCACCTTACGAACTCTCAGCCTGGTCCCTCTCAGCCATACTCTGAGGTGGGGAGCACCCTGGGTGAGCCAGAGAGTGGGGTACAGCTAGACACAGTGCACAGCACACTTCCCACTGATGAGTCCTAGAGCCAGGCTGCCCAGCAGCGGCTTCCACAGGACGGAATTCACCCACCAGGGGCACTTCAAGTGTTTCCCAAGAGGAAATTACAGAAGTGAGCATCACAGCATTGAGGAAGGTGACAGCATGGCCAAGGGCTATGACAGTCCCAGAAGAAAAGGTAGGCCAGGCACGGCGGTGCACGCCTGTAATCCCAGCACTCAGGAGGCTGAGGCAAAAAAATCACTGAGACTTGGGCTACAATGTGAGCCCACCCTGAACTGCATGGTGAGATCCTGTCTCCACAAAGACAAAAAAAGGGAGATTTAGCTCAGCGGCATACGCACCTGCCTAGCGTGAGGTTGTGAGTTCGATCCCCAGTACAAAAAAAAAAGCATGCTGCATGTATGAGGGGGAAGCCCTCCCCAACCCCAGGCTACTAGCAGGCCACAGGCGAGTGCTTGATTCTGCTTTACAAAGGGGGAAACTGAGGCTCAAGCGACTTCCTAGGGTAGCACAGAAACACTACAGTCTGACACGGGGCCTCTGGAAGTGGGCCCTGGGGGAGGCCTGAAACTCACTGGCATCTAGGTGAGTGGAGAGTTCTGGATAAGCCTGGGACCTGAGGTACCAGGGGATGCAGTCCCACACCAGGCACAGCTGGCTGTGGCAGGTCAGGCAGCCTGGAGCCAAAGGCTTCAGAGGGTGCAGAGGGAAACCCTGCTTTGGGGTGAGCACCAGGCTGCGACAGGATGGAACCCTCAGCCCCAGCAGGTAGGCAGCATTGAAAGGAACTAGCATGAGCCCAGCCCCATCAGACACTCCGGACAGGCCCAAAATTAGCAACTTGCCAACTCACGGCCCTGCTCACCCATCCAAAACTCTGGCCCAGACCCCAGGTCTTGTTCACACTTTGGTGCAGCACGTGGGTACAGACTATGAACATAGTCTTTGCATCACTGTCCTTCTACAGTGCTGCCTGCTGCTCAGATTCGGGGTACAGCTCAAATGTCAACTCCAGGAGGCCCACTGCACAGTCACCACCACCATTTAACAGCCTGGGAAGCGGTCAGTGACCACGTGCTTGTTTCTGGACTCAGGAGCTCTGTGGGGACTTGGTTTTGCACACATGGCAACCCCAGCATGAACCCAGGGCCTGGCCGTGGTGCTGTTCCAGCTCCACCGCAGGGATTCAGTGGGCGCCTCTGCCCAGCATCCTAGGCACTCTGGGACACGGGCACAGCCCCTCCTGGACCTGCTCACCCCAGCAGGAATTCAGGTGAACAATGGGATACACCGCACCAGCACAAGCAGGGAGGGCCCCCTGGCACTCTGGCCAGGTTAAAGGCACTTGAGAGCTAGTCTGCAGGTTTGGGACCCAAACACCAACAGCAGCACTGGCATCTTCCCTGTGGGCCCCTTGAGCATCACCTGAGCCGAAGGACACATCTGCACAGAGGAAGCCTCCCTCCCTCAACACCTGCCCCAGCCCCACGTCACAGATGGTGCGATTCCCATTCCCCCTTCAGCTTATCGGGCTGGCCATACTTTCCTGATGACAAAGCTGTCTCTGCCATCTTACAGTCCCTTTCTGGGTCAAGGAAGGCACCAAACCTTGTTCCCAGCAAGGATAGCCGCAGGGACGCCCGTGTCTGGGAGCAGAGGATGACCAGGGATAGGGGCTTCTCATCCTTGTTCCCTCGCTCCTTTGGTGGCAAACAAAGGCAGTGAGCCACTGCAGGAGCTGACTGGTGTTAAGGTACAGGCTGCAGATTGCTTCCTCACTCTGCCCCAGCCACCTGTTCCCCTCTGACACAAGTCCCCTCCATAAAATGAGGATCCCAAGAAGACCTGTGCTGAGGATTTCTGCCTGAGGGCCCACCTGTCCATCCCCAGGGGGTCTAGACTCACTGTCCCCCAGGGGCACACTGTCCCCCATGTGCACACTCCTCACAGCAAGGCAGAAATGGGGTGGGAGAAGCTTCCAGGAAAGTCAGATGATGGATTCCTCTTACCCCCTTCCTGACCTAGCCCCACCGTACCAGACCCAGGACCGCCCCAGCCAGAGTCAGCTCTGTTCATGGGTCCCCTCCTCCAGGTGGCTGCGTGCACATCACACCCAGCGGCCAGGTGGGGGACCCTGCATGGAGTCAACCGCCCAAGAGAGCAGCCTGGGCACAGCAGGAAAGGGTGACAAGCATAGTGGGGACCTGACTAATGCCCCACCCCTAAGTGAGCTCCTTTCAATCCCGCAAGGGCCTCTGCCCCCATACAAAGAATCACAGTGACACACAAAGCCCCACACCTGCTGCCGTCACTTCTGAGGACGGGTACCACCCACAGCCATGTGATGGGAGGCCAACTTGGGGTTCCACCTGGGAGTCCCACACCTGCCTTTCATGGGGACCATCCAGGGCCCCCCCAGCTCACCTGGGGACAATGGTACCACAGCAGGCAGAGGAGGGGAGGCTTGGTCCCACTGTACACACCAGGCCCTGTGGCCACAGGCCACCCCTGGAAGATAAACTTGATGAGACCCAAGTGGCCCCGAGGAAGGCAGGACCTGCTCGCCACCACGTCAGTGCCTGGAGGACAGGCATAACGAGCTGCCACGGACTCCAGCTCTCCCTACAGGCCCCACGCAAGGAGACCAGCCTGCAGCAGCCGTGCACTACTGTGCCTTCTGCTTCCACAGTAACCAGGCTGCAGTCACCCAGGAAGCCAGCATCATGTGCCAGGCCCTGAGCAGGAGGGCCCGCGGGCCTGTAGGTGGTGGCAGTGTGTGTGGGGGGGACACAACACACTGTCGGCAAAAGAGAGTGCAGGACGCCCCGCCCCACCCCCACAGCAGGAGCTGCTGGGGAAGCTCTGGCCCAGCACTGCAGCCAGAGAGGGTGGAAAACGCTGCAGTTAGAGACCAGACAGCCTCGTCACCACCTCGCTCACTCGGTAAGGCAGTGCACCCAGAGAAGGGGGCTCATCACCCCCAAAAGCCCCGGACGGTGGCCACTGCTGCCTTCGAAGAATGATGATTCAGAAGAAAGGGTGAAAGCAACAGCCGCTGGGGCTTCAGGGCCTGAGGGGGGCTCCCAGTCGCCAAATCCCAGGGCTGCGGCTAGTGGGGCGGGGCGGGGGATCTTTGTAAGCACCACCGCAAGGATTTAGTGGGCACCTCTGCCCAGCATCCTAGGCACTCGGTGGGACACGGGCACAGCCCCTCCTGGACCTGCTCACCCCAGCAGGAATTCAGGTGAACAATGGGATACGCCGCACCAGCACAAGCAGGGAGGGCCCCCTGGCACTCTGGCCAGGTTAAAGGTACTTGAGAGCTAAGCAGGTTTGGGGCCCAAACCCCAGCAGCAGTGCTGCAGTAACCTCATGCCATGAGCAGGAGCTGGAATCAGGCTACATCCCGGCCACAGCCGAGGCTGGAGCCTGGCATCTTCCCTGTGGGCGCGTCGGGGGATCTTCCTAAGCAGGAAAGCAATGAAGCAGTAAAGGTCACTGCCAAGCCTTTACTACCTGAAGCCGATAGCTCACAGGCCAGGGCGTGGACAAAACTGAAAGCAAAATGGAAAACTGGAAAAATGCTTGCAACCTGTGACATGGATAGCTAGAATCTGTGACATGTAAGGAACATTTCCAAATCAAAAAAAAAAAAAAAAAAAAGGCAAGACAAAACAGAAAAGCAAGCAAGGAAAATGTTTCACAAGTCATATATGACCAAAACCCAAGAGACGGGACAAGGACTAGGGTTTGCTAATACATATAGGAATTCTTTCTACAATAGGGGTATTATATCTTAATTTAAAATAATAAATAGAAGCTGGGCATGGTGGTACATTCCTGTAATCCCAGCACTTGGGAGGCTGAGGCAGGCAGATCGTTACAAGTTTGAGACCAGCCTGGGCTACAAGTGAACCCAAGGCCAGCCTGAACCACACAGGGAGATCCTATCTCAAAAAGACACACATACATACATACATACATACATACATACATACATACATACATAAATGGTCAGCTACACTCAGTGCATGTACTGCCAAAGTGAGCATAGCCAAGCACACTCAGAAAACACAAGATAAACTCTGTAGTGTGTGTACCGAACCCGGGCCCTCTGCACTGAGCTACATCCCCAGCACTTCCTTTGTTTTGGGACAAAGTCTCATCAACTTGCTAAGGTACCAGGCTGGGCTACAATTTACAACCCTCCCGCCTCAGCCTCGAAGAGTGCAGGAATGACAGGTTCATGCCACCATGCCCAGCTGATAATCCCATTTTAACCATGTCAGCAAACTTTTTTTTTTTTTTCATTTTGGGGGGAGTGTGGCACAGGGCCTTGTTACGCAGTTCTGGCTGGCCTTGAACTCACTGTGTAGCCCAGGCTGGCCTCAGCTTCCCAAGTGCCAGGGCTACAGGTGTCCATCACCACGCCCGGCAGCCATTTTAAGAACACCCAGTGCTAGCAATACTGGTGATGATAAATGGGTGCAAGCTCTCTGGAAGCTACTTGGAAAAGGCACAGCAAAAAGAGCTCGCTGTGGCTGGGATATAGGGCAATGAGAGAGTTTTGAGTGTAAGGCCCTGGGTCTGAGCCCCTGCATCTTAAAAAAAAGGGTGGTACTGGGCACGGTAGTAGCACACACCTGTAATCCCAGCACTCAGGAAGCTGAGACAGGAGGATCACTGTGAATTTGAGGCCAGCTTGCACTACATAGTAAAGTCTTGCCTCAAAAATAAACAAAGGCCAGGGATTTAGCCCAGCGGCATAAGCGCCTGCCTTGCAAGCGCGTAGTCATAAGTTCGATCCCCAGTACCAAAAATAAAAAATAAACAAACAAAGGGGGGTGGTGGAAGAAAAAGGCTAATAAGAATGAAAATATGTTCCACATCAGTGGCCACAAGGAAGTGCCACTCAAAAGTCATGATGAGGCAGTGGGCTGGCCAGAACATCATGGACTCTATGAAACTGCAAAACTGCTATGGTTTTGGAAAATAGTTTGGCAGCTCCTCAAAAACAATTACCCCCTCCTAGACACAGAAGACATGCAAGATAAATGAAAACACATGTCTGCTTACACATGGAGTCCAAAGCTGCATTATAATAGCAAAAACTGGGAACCACCCAATACCTGCCAGTTGACAAATGAATGAACAAAACGTGAGTCCATGCAGCAGAATATGGCTTGGCCAAAAATAGGAACAAAACACTGACACATGACATGGCATTGGACAAGCCTCGGAGAACATCGAACTAAGGCAAGTATGCCAGACACAAGGGACTCCAGATTGTGTGATTCCACAAAATACCCAAGATAGACAAACCTGCATTCGGGAGCATGACAGCCACCGGGGCCTGCGGGGCGCGCGGGGGGCGGGGGGTGTGTGTGTGCAGGGACTCCCCTCCAGCAGCGCACACTGGCCGGGTCTCCTCACACAGCTCAGGGATGCCCTGCGGACACGTGATGCCGTGAGCATGTCCGTGATCACTTGGTGCAGCTCTGGGTTGCGGCTGGGCATATATTTCAAGCACTGCTAGAACCCTGGCCCAGCACTCTCCCTTCTAGGAATTTCCCCCTAAAGAAATAATCTGCAGGCCAGTTTGGGCTGCACAATGAGCTCATGGCCAGCCTGGACTATGCAGGAAAACCCTGTCTTGAAAGAAATAATAAAAAGGACAAGATACACGTATCATGGACTGTCTATACCAGTAGATCACTGGTAGAAACACACTTTTAAACAGTATTCAGGAATACAGAAAAAGGGTCATGCTCATGAAATACAAAGCAAGGCTGTCGAATAGTATGAGGGACAGAGGGCCCACGAGGACTGGAGTTTTCTTCCCGCAATTCCCACCTCTGTTCCCCAGCAGTAAGCAACGGGTTGGGAGGCCATGGGGTCTCCAGAGAGCTGCAAGAATAGGAGCAAACGGGGCACGCAGGGGCACACCTGTGACCCCACCACCCCAGGAGGCTGAGGCGGAAGTGTCAAAAGTTCAAGACCAGGCTAGGCTACTTAAAAGGCCCTGTCTCAAGAAACAAAAAGGGCTGGGGATGCAGCTCAGAGGCAGAGTGTTTGCCTAGCATGCATGAGGCCCTGGGTTCCAGCCTGGACAACACAATAAAAGAAAGATGAGCAGACTCTAAAGGAACTGCAGCGTGTGGGTAGAAGAAAGTTAAAGACAAAAGGACAAAAGAACACTGTTGGGGTTCTCTCCACAACGTACATGATGTGTAGTTGTTCGGTTATTTTTTATATATGGTTAGGTCTCTCTGGAAGGGTGGACTTTTTTCCCCCCTGGTACCAGAAATCTAGTTATTTTTTATTTCGCTATGTAATTTCTGTCCTGAGCTTTTGGAATTTGAAAAACCAAACACTCGGGACCGAGTCATCCATGGAGGCTGCTGCGTGTTACAGAGGGTTTCCTAGATTACCACAGCTTTCAGAGGAGACGCCGTGCTTCCTAGAGAGCCAAGCTGCACCACAGTGGGTGCTGGCTGTGTCTCTCAGCCTGCAGCAGGGCACCCAAGGAGGGAGTGGCTGTCCCAGGCCAGGTGGCCCTGGAGCTTCCCCAGGTGGGCCACAGCGCACCAGTTCCTGGTGGGGCAGCTCGGGGAGACAGGAACCAGGGCTGCGGGAGCCCCACACCCAGGGGGGAGGCCCCCTCCCCCGCAGCTGTGCCGCATTTCCTTTCCCTCCACCTCGGGCGGGCGGGGGATTTCCACAGCCCCGCCCGCCCGAGGTGCCCAGTCCTGCTGCTGCTGGGCAGGGCCTAGCTCCGGGACCTAGCGCTGCAGTGCAGGGAGCCCTCGGGGTGGGAGCCTGGCCGGCCGGCCTGCCCGCCCGCTGAGGGCGACACTCACGACTGGGCAGGAGTGTGTGCTTTGCCCCGGCCCTAGTGACCTGCAAGAGACCCCAGTTCCGGCTCCTCCGTTGCCCAGTTCTGTGGCTTCAGGCAGGTGTCACTATCTTCCTGGGTCTCAGTGTTCTCAACTGTGAGATGGCTTCACAACTGTCCCCACAGGGTTTGTGTCAAATGTGGCACCTGTCACAGTGGCACCAGTACGGGCAACGATGGGGAGCTCAGTGGACACGGGACCCCCACAGCCCGGCCGACCCCGGGGGCCTTCTTCATTCAGCTGTGAGGAAACCAAGCACGGGGCGGGCGCAGTGCCCTCCCCAGGGCCGCGGCGCGGGGGCAGCGCTGACACCCAGGCCTGTGCGCCCACAGGAGGCCGCGCCCCGCCCGGCCGCTTCCTGCCCGCCGCGCCTCGGCTCCTGCTCCCACCTCAGAGGAAACCGCCAGGCCCCGGCGGACGTCCTCGCTCTCTGCTTCCTCTTTCCCACAGGCCCAGATCTGGCGGCAGGGGCTCCCGGGGCCCCGCCCAGACCTCAGTTTCCTCATCTGTGCAGCAGGCACATCTGGGAAGCCCAGCCCACAGTCAGATTCACTCCAGAGAGGGCCACCCTGGAGAGGGCCACTCGACTGGGGCTCCACCCGCCCTGTATTGTTCCCTGCTGGACACCAGGACTACAGGCACTGAGACCCCCTGCCCGAGGGGCAGAGCGGGCAGCGTGAGCGCCCTGACTAGTCCCGAGGCCTAGCTGGACCCCCTCTGTGGGGGATCACACAGGGCTGAGCCCACGGAGGGCTGAGTCCCCACTGCCTCTCCCAGGCTGAGTACTAGAAGCCATCGACGGGCCAGGGAGGGCCAGCCGCCCAGGCCTTAGTGTCCCCATCTGTAGAACAGCAGCCTGGACAACAGCCATAGGACCCAAAACAGATGTGCAGCCAGGAAAGCCCCAAGTAAAACCACACCAAAGACCATCGCATTGGTGGCAGGTCCTCCCGAGGGCACAGGCACTGCCTAGGCCCCATCCCTCTGCCCACTCCCAAGCTGAGTGACAGTGGGAAAGTCACCTGACCGCTCGAGGCCTGTGCATCCCACCAGCGAGACAGACGAAGTCAGCAGCTGCCTCACGGCTGAGCAGGCCTTAGGCGGTGTCTGTGCAGGGTCCCACAGCCCTCGGCCACCCATGGTACCAACAAGGAGACCGGACTCCCCAGGACCAAGCGGCACCTCTCAGGGCAAGAACCAGGCCACCTTCTCTTATGCCAACCCGGTGTGAGGTCACAGGCGGCTCCAAAGGCCCCAGCCCACTGTCCCCACCGGGCCACCTCTGGCCTGCGCCGACTGTTCCCATGGCTCTCTAGGCCACTTTCCAGCCCCACCTCTTCTTCTCCCCCTTGCCAAGCGCTGCCTGCTGGCTGCCCCTAAATTCGCCCTGTATCTGTGCACCCCAGGGCCCCTGCATCACGGAGGTCCATGAGGCCCGTACTTCCCACTGAGAAACCTGCAGGACTGTCCCCTACCAAAGGCCATGCCTCCTCCCAAGGACCAAAGACCAGAGCAGGGCAGAGGGGCTGCCCCAGCACTGCCCAACCACAGAGATATCACGAAACCAGGGCTGTGACTGCTCCGTCCCCTGACTCTGGGACAGCACACCGTCTCCTCCGACTTCCTCTACCTGTAGTGGACTGTGGCCTCCCTTTGCACGTCCCCAGTGATGGGCTCCCTCCCACTGCAGCCCTCATGGTGGCCTGCGAGTGGCCACTGGTGTCACCCCACCCACACAGATGAGCGGACTGAGGCTCTGGGGGGCGGGGTCAGGGTCACTGCAGTTCAGGGGGAGTTGACCTGGTTCCAGGGAAGGCTGGCCCAGAGCCTTGGGTCACCTGGCCTGGGACTTTCACGACAGTCTGCTTGGCTGAGCCTGAGGGACACAGTGGACGACAGCACTTTGGCCGCTGTTGTGCTCCACAGCTCTTCCCGGTCCAGGCTGGCAGCGAGATGGCACCTGTTCCCTCCAGGCAGGGCTCCTGAAGTGACAGGAGCTCCTGTCCTTTTCACAGATGAGTCAAGGCTGACCACCCAGCAGGCACACATGCAACTCGTGGTCTGAGACCTTCAGCCAGGCCACCAGACATTCTGAGTGACCACCTGTCAGGCCAGGAACTGGTGGGCCAGACCGGGCATGACCCGCTCTGCAGACAAACCCTCGACTTCGCGGCCACTATGGGCCTGAGACAAAGCCTGTGGGCCCAGACCCAGCCTATGGGACAGCGGCAACACACCTGGCTTCCCCAGAAGGCCAGAGGCTAAAGAAAACTGACCCAGGCTACCATCAGGGCCCCGAGGGCCGGCCCCAAAACACACAGCAACCAGAGGAGACAGACCCTGGCTCTGCAGCCCACAGTCCCAGCTACGCCACCCCCAACCTCCACCCTCGTGGGGTTCAGGAGTGGGTGGGTGACAGAAGGATCCGAGACTGGGAGGGCAGCCCAGAGCTGCAGGAGGCAGATTCGCCCTGTGATCCCGGCTCACCTGCTGCCGAGGCCAGCTTCAAAGAGGGAGGGCTGCTGTAAAAAGAAGGCATGTTTCCAAGTGAAGTTTTACAGGACAGGAGCCCACAAGGTCACACAGGGTAAGACCATGTCCTGGGGCTGTCCATGCCTTTCATAAACGATGAGAAAATAGTCTTTATCTGCACACAGACCTTCTGCTTCATGGGTCTATAATTCATGCTCAGTCTTTGGGGAACCCCCTTTGTGGACCTCCTGCCACTTCCCTGCTGACTGAATAAACCAGGCATCGTATTATAATTTCAGCACTTGGGAGGCTGAGGTAGGAGGATCTCACAAGCCCAAGGCCAGCCTTGAGTACACAGTAAATTCAAAGTCAGCCTGGACTACAAAGCAAGACTCTGTCTCCAAAAACCAAAAACAAAATTATAAATATTTCCCATCACTCCTGGACCCAGTGCCTCAGTCCAAAAATCACCCCAAAACACTCTCAAAATGGTGACGGCAGAACAGAGAGCGTTGCCGGGATAGCTGCCTCAGCCAACAGGACCAAAACTGTCCAGAGGCCCAGCTCACAATAGACCCCAGACTCAGTAGAGGTGACCCTACAACCCAGCAGGCCAAGACGGTCACAGCAGGGGATGGTGCAGGGACGCACGGGTGGAAGGCAGGACTGCACCACCGCCGTGTACCAAACACAAAGCCAACCCAGATGGTTCCCAGTCCAAAATGGGAAGACCCAGACAGCAAGGCCCCAGCAGACCACAGCATGCAGTGTCACCCTAGCCCTAATCAGACAAAGACATCAGGAGCAGGACACGAGTGGCACCAACCATACAGGGAGGCAACTAACAACACATTTCATTAGATGCAGGGCGGATACAGGCAGCCCACAAGGTGGGAAAGGACAGCCATAATGTCAAGGATGTGTCCTCTCACACACCGACCAAGGACAGGCGGAATGGAAACGGCAGGCGCTTCACCAAAGAGCGAACTCCCATGGCGACACACAGTGACGCTTGTCAGGGAGGGCAATGAAAGCCACACTGAGACGCCCACCACATATTCCTACTAGAAGACACACTAGTGGAGTACGCAGCCAGGGGACTCTGAGCCACTGCTGCCAGGGACACAAAACAAAGTGGCCACTTTGCAAAATGTTTGGCGGTTTCTTACAAAGTTAAACGTGCATTTACCATGTGATCTATCAACACTAGTCTTAAGAACCTAACCAAGGAGAGATGACAGTATGACACAAAGAGCTACATGCAAACTTCATCCAAGTTCCAAAAACAGCGACACACACTTGCCATCCCAGCTACATAGGCAGCCAAGGCAGGAGGACCCCATGTTCAAAGTCAACTTGGGCAACTTAGTGAGGCCTTGACTCAGAATAAAAACCAGAAAAGGCTGGGATTTAGCTCAAGGGCAGAGTGCTTACTTAGCATGTGCAAAGTTCTAGGTTCCATTCCCGGTTGTACAAAAAAAAAAAAAAAAAAGGCAAAACACCACCTCAAAAAAACACAAAACAAGAATTTAAAGTTTCAGGGGCTGGGGATTTAGCTCAGTGGCATAAGTGCCTGCCTGGCAAGTGTGAGGTCGTGAGTTCGATCCCCAGTATGCCCCGCCAAAAGAATTAAAGTTTCAATGCACAAAAGGATATGTGAACTCTAACACACTAAAGAAGCTGGACGCAAAGCCACAGGCTGTGCGATCCATCTGACCCGTGCAGTAGCAGCCGAGGTGTGTGGGGTACAGTGCTGGCACGGGGGGGCGCAGGGGGTGCTCAGGTGCCGGGATGCACGGGTGCACACAGAGCTTCAGCAGAGGCCACAGCACTGTGGTGAAGTCCGAAAAGATCACTGCATGCCAAGGGACGGGAATCAGCCCTGCCCCTCAGCTCCCCTCCCACAGACCTTCAGGGCACAACTCAGTGTACAAGCCCAGGCCCACCTGGGACTTCGTCCCCTAACTGCCTCCCTGGAGCGCAGCTTTCCTCACCCAGCCTGTGCCTGCAGAAAGCAGCGCCCAGCAAGTGTCCACCAGTGACCGCTGGGCTCCACTGCCCCTACTGTGCACCCCGAGGCCTAGCTCTCCTCCGTTTTGCTCACCCTACAGCAAGGGCCTGGTACATAACAGGTGTGCCTGCCCTGAAGACAGCTCAGTGTGCAGAACATGTGACTTGCAGCCTCGGCCATACAGCAAGCATTAGGCTGGCTGCCAGGGAAAAGGGCAAAAAAGTTCGTGTGTGGTATGAGGGATCAAAGTCTCAGGGCCCATGAGGCCAGACCCTTTTATTTATTTAGTGATGCCAGCATTTGAACACAGGGCCTTCACACTGAGCTACATCTCCTGCCCTTTTTTGATAGCTTCTGGATATTTGCTAAATTGCCCAAGCTGTGCTCAACTTTATAAACCTCCAGCTTCAGTCTCCCAGGGAGCTGGAATTACAGGTTGTACCATCAGGCCCAGTGCCAAAATTTGTTTTAACTCGAAAGAAAAAAAAAAATAGACAATAAAACAAAAACGGTGGCCCTGAAGCAAGGCCAGCAGATCACTGTAGCTGCTGGTTTCAAACAGGAGCCTAAAGAGAATTCTTTCTGTGGTCTGTTCTGTTTCCCAGAACTTTGGAAGTGGAATGGTCAATTCATCAGAAAGAAATAGCAGGTGAGTATGGCGGACTTTGGGGGACCTGCAGGGGAGAGACCCTGGTGCCTCGGGAACTGTATCAGCTCGGGGTGCCAGGAGAACAAGGAACTCCCCCCCTCTCTGGGGGCGGCTGACAGTGTGGCAGACTTTCGGCAGCCTGAAGAAGAGAGACCCTGGCACGTCGGGACCTGCACCGTGCAGTTGACTCGGGATGCTGGGATAACAAGGAACTCCCCCGCCCTCTGGGGCAGCTGAGAGTGTGGCAGACTTTCGGAGGCTGAAGGAGAGAGACCCTGGCGCATCAGGACCTGCACTATACGGTTGACTTGGGGTGCCGGGAGAACAAGGAACTCTTCCTGTCTCTGGGGGGTGACTGTGATCCTGCCTGCATGTGGGCTGAGAATCAGACATCTCATGTCATTCTGTCCCCCATCCCGTGTCCTCCCTCCCCCTCCCCCTGCCTAGCAAGTGGAAGCCAGTGAACTACACATCTTGTGAAAAGATTGGTTATGGTATTTAGTATGAGCTCTCCATATGCAAAGATAAGGACAACCATTTGGAAGAAAACGAGACAATATGACAGATAGTGAAGATCTCTGGTTGTCTAGCTCTGAAATTTGTGCTTTCTTATGTCTCATTCTGTTCTGTTTTGCTGTGTTTAATTTTACTCCCTTTTAAAATAAAATAAATTTAAAAAAAAATTAGCAATCACAATTATATTTTTTAAAAAAACGGACTAAGTGTGGGCAATGCAAAGGAAGTCGACAGTTCTGATCCCTCTGGAAATAAGACATCCATTTGTCATTGTCAGCTGCTTCAGGATTTTCAAGGACTTTGGTTCTGGCCCATGTGACACCCACCTGTGACTCAAAAAAATGGGTTTCCCTGGACAGTCTACAAAATCTGTGGAATTCCACAACAGTAATTTGCCAGGTCTGGTTCCTAAGTGATAACAAATGCAATAGTACTAAAGCTTTCTTTGCAACACACTTTACTGTGCTACTTTCCTAGTGGCACTTGGTGGGGACAGACTGGAAAAAGCGTCACTATCCCTCTCCAGAAGGCCCGCTCTTGCTTACCTTGGGCGGGTCAAAGAGCTCCAGCACACGGTCTGGGCTGCCGTCCAGACCCGGCACCCGACGCAGCACCAGCCTCCCACGCTGCCAGCGCGCGCCGCTATCCATGGACGCCTCGTCAGCCAGGCTGTAGCGCAGCGCCTCTTCCTTGAGGGCAGCGGGTGGCGGCTCCCGGGCCAGGCTCCAGGGCAGCAGCTTTCGGGTCGAGCCGCGCCGAGCAGGGGCCTCAGCCGCGTCCCCCTGGCCGTAAGCAGCGGGCAGCTCCCCGGCCGAGCGGCGGCGGAAGAGGTGGCGTAGGCCGCGGCGCAGCTGCTGAAGGGCACAGGCACCGGGCGCGCGTGGCGGGGCCAGGTCCTCGGAGCTGCGGGCCTTGGGCAGCTCGGCGGCAGCGGAGACCAGGCCCAGATCGGGGACCTCGGCTTTGGCAGCCGGCCCGCGAGCCGCCTCACGGTAGTCCCGGCCCGGCTGGCCGGCAGCGCGGGTGTCGCGCAGCTCGCGGCAGAAGTAGCGCTGGAAGAGGTCGGCGAAGCGCAGGGACACAAGCTCAGCGCGCGGCGGCGCGTGCTGCGGGTGCTGGTGCACGAAGGCCCAGTACTGCCGCGCTAGCTCTCGGGCTGCAGCGGCGGCATGCAACTCGCAGAACTCGCTCCAGCCGCGCGAGGGCGCGGGGGGCTGCGGGGCGGCGGGCTGCGGCGTGGGGGGCTGCAGGGTGGGCCCGTTCATGGCGGAGACCGAAGCAGGGCGGCCAGGCTGAAAGACAAAGGAAAGGGGCACAGGGTAAGCGGACTGGACTGGGACCCCTGGGATCCCGAAGGAGCACCTCACACCCAGGAGGGTCTGGGTGCAGGGCAAATACAGCATGGAAACAGGCGGTGGGGGCCATCTAATCACACTGGTTAAGCCAGGCACATTTTAGATGTATTCGTATTTCTAGAAATTTCCATCGAGTATTTTCAGACCCCAGTTGCCCATTGGCAACTGAAACTGCACTGGGGGAGGGCTGTACTTCAAGAAAGCTATTCACCCAGCACTGCATCAAAATCAAACACTGGGCCCAATGCAAAGGCTCCCAGCTTGTAATCCTAGCTACTCAGGAAACTAAGGCAAGAGGATTTCAAGTTTGAGGGTAGCCTGGGCAATTTAGCAAGATGGGCTTAAAATAAAAACAAAAAAAGAAGAGGAAGATTCTGAAAAAGGAGGAAGAGGAGAAGAAAGAGGAAGAGGAGGAGGAGGAAGAAGAGAAGGAAGAAGAGGAAAAAGGAGAAGGAGAAGAAGGACTGAGAATCTACCTCAGTAGTGGAGTGCTTACCTAACATGTTTCAGGTGGCAGGTTCAAAACCCAGTAACAAGACCGGGCATGGGAACACACACCTGTAATCCCAGCACTCAGGAGGCTGAGGCAGGACCAGTGCCAAGAGTTCAGGGCCAGCCTAAACTACATGGTGAGTTCAAGGCCAGCCTGAACTACATAGCAAGACCCTGTCTCAAAAAACCAACAACAAGCCAGGCATGGTGGCTCACGTCTGTAATCCCAGCACTCAGGAGGCTGAGGCAGGAGGATTGTTGCGAGTTCGAGGCCAGCCTGGGCTACAAAGTGAGCTCAAGGCCAGCCTCGACTGCATAGCAGGACCCTGTCTCAAAAAGACAGAAAAAAACAACAACAACAAAACAACAAAAATATATACACATAACATGTTGTGGGGGCTAGGAATGGAACTTGGTAGAGCACCCATCTAGCGTGTGAAAACCACTGGTTTGATCTCCAGTGACACAAAAATAAGTAAGTAAGTAAGTAAATAAATAAATAAAAATAAATTACCACCAGCAGTAGTAGCTCATGCCTTTAAGCCTAGCACCTGGGTGGCAGGCAGGACACCTGCCTGCAGGCAGGACAATCAGTAGCATCAGTAGCTTGTGATGATCAGATCACAGCCTGGGCTACATAAGGAATTTCAGGGTAGTCTTCACTCCACTGCAGCCTTTATACATAGACCCATGTGGTCCTGCAGCCTGTGTGCCCTCTCTCTAAAGGTCAACTAATTAGGGGGCAGGGGTCTAGCTTAGTGGCACAAGTGCCTACCTGGCAAGCATGACGTCATAAGTCCGATCTCAGGTACCAAAAGAACCAGAAAAGACTGGTAGGGATAATACAAGAAAGTAACACAAAAGTCAATTAATTTTTTAAATTACTAATAAAAAATAAATAAAAACTGCTAATATTACCCAGTACTATTTGAAGTAGCTGTGAAACAGGTGCTCCCCTACAAAGCTGCTGGTTCCTTTTTTTTTTTTTTTTTTTGGTACTGGGGATTGAACTCACGACTGCGCACTTGCAAGGCAGGTGCTTATGCTGCTGAGCTAAATCCCCAGCCCTAGCTGCTGGTTCTTGACATGAGCAATTATAGAGCCAGCAACTCACGTGTAAGTTTCTTTTTTTTTTTGGTACTGGGTATTGAACTCACGACTGTGTGCTTGCAAGGCAGGCAGGCGCTTAAGCCACTGAGCTAAAGCCCCA